>JANHFL010003130.1:24123-42043 GCA_032468155.1 Oxyrhabdium leporinum | reverse complement strand
TGGGTAAAATGAGGACCCAGATTGTTGGGGGCAATATGCTGACTCTGTAAACTGCTTAGAGAGGGCTGTAAAGCACTCTAAAGCGATATATAAGTCTAACTGCTATAGCTATGCTATTACAGCCGACACAAAATAATTTATCAAATGCAAAACAAATGGAAGAAAAAATAGGATTAAAATTAACCGTAGCCTTTCTTTTTCACCACGGAAAATTGTTAACATTAATAAAAGTTATACTTAAATATGTTGATTTACTGATAACAAACTTTCCTAAACTGAGATCTTCCAACTAAGAGGTTTGGGACTCTAAGGCACCATCCAGTTATTCACAACCCTCAAAAAAACCCAAAAAAACAAAACACACCTCGTGAGAGTAATTGACATTTGTACCACAACCTCTGGGAAGTACCAGATTCCCACTTTTAGTTTATTGCTATATTACTGGTCCAGTTACTGGGGAATATGCTAAATGGAATTTTCCAAAACAGACAAACAAGTGCATGACAGCCAAACTTGCAAGGATTGAAAATGAAACATCATCAGTATTTCAAGAACTGCAGATGTTATGAAGAAGTAGGAACAAAGGAAATAAAAGGGATTCATAAACATGTCATACACAAAGAGATGAAGTGCATTTCAATTCTCCTCTTAGACTTTATGAATATAACCTGTGAATCAGTGCTTTTATCCCATAATGCCATCGCATGTGGGTGTAAATACAGTTCATTCACTGGCCAACTGAATGGATATTTCGAGCCTTTGGAGAATGCATGGCAAACTAATGTAATCATAAATTAGAAAGGAAGAATAAAGCAAAAAGGTTTCAGGAAGACTCATTATTTCAAAACAGTGACACCTGTGAACAGTTTTCTTCTATTTCAGGGGAATGTCACAAAAATTGGTATTAAAACAATATATTAGTATCAGACTTGCAGAAAAGTTACAGCTGTGTAGCTAATTTAATCCAGTCCATAATTTAAAAATTTGTAATTTGGAAGTTCTAGCAGGAACTTACTTTGTTAAAAAAGCAGCAACATTTGCAAAATTTAAATTAATTGGAAATTATTTTCCAAACACTCACAAATCTAAGCTTCCTATTAAGTCACGAGGCTGTTGCACCTTGATTTTGCCCAAGCAGAACATCTACTACTACAAACAACTGTGTTACAACAGGTTATTTAGTTTAAGCACAACCCAGCTGAGCAAAGAGAGGACAGCATATCACTCTTCCCAAATCTGTGGCACATGTATTTTACACTTCTATTTTACACTTCCATTGTAAACAATACATTTCTGTTCTTTCTTCTCACACACACTCATGCTTACAAATAGAACTAAACAAAATGCATACATTTATTGATTCCAATCCCAAAAAGCACATATCTAGTAACAGCCCAAATATGACCTCAAGTATTTTAACTGCAGAATAGAGTGTACTATCAATAGGAAACTTAAGAATATTACAGTCAAGGCATGAAATGCCCAAGTTCTAAATCCCCTAAATGAGGATTTCAGTAACAGAAAATGAAAATTATTCTTGAAGTTTTGAAGAAATATCAACATCTAATAAGGGAAACAAGACAACCAGAGACAAAGGGTCTCCAAAGTGTGTATTTAATGTATTTTAAAAATAAAACATTTTGATAAACCAACAGTTGAAAAAGTTGGTAGGGCAATGAAGAACAGAGATTTTGGGAACACTCAATAGTGGAAAAACAGGCTGGGAAGAAGTGTAAAAAGTTGGTGAGCAAAACTGAGTTTCCAGAAACAAAAGGTATGATGAAAAGCAAACTGCAAACTATAGGCTGCAAAGAATCCTTTCAAAGAATGGGAGCAGTGAAGCAATAATATTTTCAGCGGGTACAGAAAAGTAGCAGAGATTTGGGGCTTGAGGAAGAGCAAGAGGCGGTATTAAGCATAAGAACAATAAAAGAAATTTGCTCCCCATTAAGGTTAGGAACGTAATTTGAAATTTCTCAAATTCAGACTGGACTGAACTACAATCGTGCTTGCTGGAATTCATGAACACATAAGAAGCTGAAGCCAAGTTTGGAGCTGAAGAAAATCTGAAGCAAAGAGTTAAATAAGTTTAAAAAAATAAACTTTAGCTAGAACTTTTTAGGGGCAGGAACGAAGAATTAAAGTTGAAAAAAAAAAGATGGAGATAACAGAATTAAGGAATGAAAGCAAGACAGCAAAAGCAAAGTGAAGTAGTTCAGAATGGGAGGCTGGGGGAAGAAAGAGAGCACACAATATACCTTGAAACATGATTGGGTCTTTTTCAAAAACACTTGTTCTCTGAGCACACGTGGATTGCATTTCTACAGTAAGATAAACAAGGCTCCTAGGCTTGTCTCTTGTCCCTTCAGAATCTTTTTAGTGACAGATTTTTGCACTAAGCAGTCAAAGTGTGCCAGCACTGGAGTGAGCGATACTATTGGTGTTAGCTGCAGCATGCTGATACATCCTTGAGAACTAGCACATAATTAGTGATACCTTCACAACTAAGGTCAGATGGCACACAAAGCAGTATATCCTTAAAGAAAGTGTGTAGAAAACATTTAATTTAAGCTCTTTATCATTGGTTCTCTTGAACTGTATATACAATATGCTCATATGTATGTAAGCATGTGTCTGTGTATACACATACATAAACACATTCATGCAAGTCTACATTTGATATAGACTAGTCAGTTGGAACCATACTTCACCCCACAATATTGCTAGAATCTGTCCATCAGTCCAATTAAGAATTATGACATTATTAAGAGACACAAAGTAAAACATAACATTTATCCATATACAGTTTTTGTTTACATCTATCACTTTGTCATACAAGCTCTAGAAAACAAATTTCTAAAAGTTGTCAAGATTCTGCACAGAAATGTGAACTAGAGCTAATGTATCCTCTGTCCACATTAAACTCATAGACTGGGATAATGAATCTCATGATCTAACTCAAATTTACATTTATATTTAGTTTTGAAACTTTTGTCCAATTCAATAATTTTCTTGCATCCCTGAGAAATGCTTCTTGTCATACATGGAACTAAATATTCTCTTTTGGGAACTATATTTATAAACTAAATTTGAGTGTTTGCACTCATAATTGACTTGTCTACATAATCAGTTATTGTTATTGCAAAGCTGGGGTTTTTTTTTCTAATTTTGGCTAGCTGAATCCATCCTCACCATCATTATCAAATATATATATATATATATATATATAGCATATCCGAGATTACTATTAACAGATTCAGAAACACATCAAAATTGAGAGTTACTGATTTTGTAAAATTTTAACTATAAATATTGACTGGGTGCTCTTGAAAACACCAAACTTTGATCTATTCTGGTAAACTATCCAATTGGGTTGGAGCCAATAGATGAACTGGGTTATTCTGGATTTCTAGTCTCAAAGGCTCTGCAGAAAAATAAGCTGGCAAAGGCTATATCAAGAGACAAGATACAGCAAATTATAATAAAATAGTCATTAAACAATCTTAAAAAATTAGGGCTTCTTTAAAAAAAATCTGCCTTAATTCTGAAAAAAAGATGTTTCATATGTGTGTTTATCAGGCATATTTTTGTCACTTCCCATCTTATCCCATTTCCTTTCCAAAGTAAAAAAAACAAACTGCTAACTTGCTTTTTTCTACAATTATGAAATATTATTGAAATACTGTATATAACTAATATAAAATATGTGTAACTATGATCTTTAGTTTGCATTTTTATCCATTTTCTATTATTTGCTCTACTATCTAAAATTACTTATACAAAAGAAATGTTCAAACTCTGTAAATATAGTAGGTTAATTATGATTAGTTCAGAAAAAAATAATTAAAATTGTTAATCTTGGTAGATGAACATATAAAGATGGATCATTTAAACAATTGCCTCAATTCTCTTAATTATTTCTACTAATGCATTGATTAGTTTGAAGAGTTTCTCTCTCAGATGATAACATGAAATGCATTTGATTTTAGTTCCAAAAGACAGTGGCTATTCAAATGTATGAAAAGGTGCTTTTTTCATTCCTCCATTTTATTTCTCTCACATATATGTGAACAATTTCCCTTGATTCACTTTGCCTCACAGTAATAAGGATTCAGCCAAGATATATTTATTTTAGGCCAGGCAAACATGGGTCCATGTGGCCTACCTTTGACTGGGATGGGATGAAAGGCAAGAAGGGCCTCCTAACGGTTTGGTGACATCTCCACTAATCCTCCCTCCTTTTGGGAACAATTACAGATGTCAACTAGAAGGCATCCACAGGAAAATTTCCAAGGCATATTCTGAAAAGATTTTGCTTGCAGACCCAAAGTAAAGCATTTTGGTATCATTCTGAATGATGAGAGTTCATGGAGTCACCTCAGACAGATGTCCCTATATTGTCATAGAAAATGCTTTCCACATGCAGATAGATTAGATACATTTGTCAAAAGATTAGACCAGAGGGCCTCAACTTCAGTTCATCAACTCCTTCAAAAAATTTCAAATTGTTCAGTGACTCCCAAACATGAGAATTGATATTGACTACTTTGGAAAACCTTGGACTAGACAAATATGAAAGATTAAGCCTGCAATGCATTACAATGATTGAATAGTAGTTTAACAATCTGTTAACTACTCATAATTCACCTCAGGCTGCATGCTTATAAACACCAGGTCTGGGGGAGATGCAAAAGAGGTGACATCTTAAGACTCTGTAACTGTTTTTCCCAAATCATGCAGATAACATCAATGATTTTTTCCCCCAATTCAGCCATGAAACTCTTGATTGACTTAAGACCAATCAAATTGAATGAGTGCATGCAGAATAAAGGTTTCTAATCATTCTCTGGTTCATACCCTTCTTCTGCCCTGATTAAAGACCAAGGGTAACTTTTTCAGATCTTACCTTGACCTTACAGGCAATTGAATAGCCACCAGGAAGAAAAAGTACTGTCTTTCCTAAAGACATTGTAGCCTAAAACCTATGGCAACCCTCCAAAAACTACTGAACAAGGAATGAAACAGATGATTCGATCCTTTCTTCTTCATCTGTTTTAATGTGTTGATTATTAAAGTATTGAAATACAAAGAGTATTTTTTTAAAAAGAACATACTGCAATGCGAAGGAGGTAGAAAAAAGAAGAAAAAAGGCAAGATGTTAAGAAAAAAACCCTACCATATTTAAATTGCAAAAAACAAAAATATAGTACAATATTATAAACCAAACATTATATCCCCCTTTCCCTTCCATCTGTAACCCCACTTTTGTCATAGTTAAATTATTTGAACTTTACATCAAATATTAGTGACTGTTGTTTGCTTCTATTTAAATTCTAAAAATGATATTCCAGGCTTTAAATTTGCCTTGCTCTGTGATACTGTATATGAATGAAAGCCATTTTTGCCTGAATTTTCTTAAACTTCCATTATGGATATATTCTGCAATTTTAGTCTTCCAGAATGATAATGTAGGCAAGATATATATTTCCAATTTCTTCTTGCTATGATCAACAGTTATCATAGAAAACTAATATTTTTTACTTAGTTTTTCTGGAATTATGCCTAGCAGAAGTATCTGTGGTTTCAATTCAAGTTTCATTTTTAAAAAATGGATCTTTTGGTTCACTCCTTTCTAATTCTTTTGAGGGGTTTTTTTGTATGATCACTACAGGCGGTAGCATGTTCCTTCATTTTTATGGCATTTCCAATGCTTGTTGTTATTTGTTTTATCTATCTTGGCAACTATAGATTGAGTTATATACTATCTATAGAATATTTTATATATGCATTATGGTTTGTTGCAGTCAGCAAGATGATCAGACTGAATTTGGCATTTTATCCACCTATCAATACTGTTGTTATTATTTATATATTTATTGATGCATGCTATTGATATATCTATCAAATGTAAAAACTGCCCATCTCGCTCATAGAGTGATCCTGAGTGGTTTTGTTATTATTTTATTAGTAATTATTGTTACTGTAATTAATATGTATATGTTTGCCCAACTTCCAACAACTTTTAAATTGTAGCTTGGAGTAAATTTAAATATTTTTTTTCCATAGCTGTCCCCATTGGTTTATTGTAAATTATTTCTCTTCAATTTTGCATCCATTTTGAGATACAGTTTTAATATATTAACTCTGTGTCATATTCAGCAACAGTTTATGTACATATCTAAGTAACCATTTCAAGCTCTGTCATATTTTTCGAAGTGCCTCAACTTTTTTGAGATTGCTTTTTATTTTTCCAGTTATTTGTAAACACATTAGTCATGGTGATTTGTCCTTTTTCATTGTAACCTACTATGATAGGCTCATAATTGATTGCTCATAATTATTTTTGCACATACATAAAAATTTATACAAGTGTATTATGTTTTTTCAGTTTTCCTCAACATAACTTCACTCTACACTTAGCATAGATATAATGCTAAATAGATTCACAGATCATCTTTTTGAAAAGGACTCATATTGTTTGGCTATAAATACTAGCCAAGCCTGAATTTGCTGTGATGTCAGAAAATAATACAGGAGAAATTGGTGGGATCCTTAGGTGAGATATACATTTGTTTTAGTATATATATAATATGATCTAAAATGAACAAAACAAATCACAAAATAAATCACTTACCCAAAAAAACATTAACAAAGGTAATGTGGTCTAAAATGAACAAAACAAATCCTTTACCTATACAAACCAAATTTTACTAGGTGAAACAAATGTACATGCTGAAGACAAAGCCTCATGTTACATTCTAGAATCAATGTATTTTATTTAATGCAATACCTTAGTACAGTGCTCCTCAGGATTTGTATTATCACGACTGGCTTCCTAAAATGAAAAATGAATTTGAATAATCCATAAAAACAAAACAGTTGGTGTTAGAGCTGGGCAAGAGATAAATATATCCTATTTAATAATGAAAATATTTATTTATTGGGCTCTTAAATTTCTATATCAATTACTGCTAATGTGGCCTTGCCATGGCAACATGTACAAAACCCAATATGAATGTCCACTATATTCTTATTTTGCCTACAGAAACCAGATCAGGTTAGAAAAAAACCTCTGCCCACCTGTTTGTCTACTGCACTTCTCCATTTGAGCTGTTTGTAATATTAATTAAAACTTTATATTGGGAGAGGCCTGCTTGTGCTAACAAAATTAAATAAAACTGAAGACTGTATATTATTCCCTTTCACCTTTTTTTACTCAGAAACTTATATACTTCAGCATAAGTTATTTCAAAAACCATGTACTTTGAAAAATACAAAACTGGCTTTAAATGATAACATTACTGCAAATTAGTTGCAATCGGTAGCATTTCAAAGATACATAAACAGGGAGTACTAAGTCATGAGCAAATGACTCACTGGGTCTTTTTCACAATAAACATTTTGTAATAGCAATTTCATTCACCCTTTATTGCAGCTTTCTCTAAGTAGGGGCCTAATAGAGCCAATACATTAGAAGGCCCCAGATTAAAGAAAGCTGCTCATTGTATGAAACTGAATTAAGTAGTCAAAAAACAATTTCACAACTGTTTTGTTACTGAAAAGTACACATTTCCTAAATTAAAGCAGAGCATTTAAAAATAAAAAGGTTATAAATAGATTGTATAAATGTACCGTACTTACTTTTTTGAGCCTGCTATTTGGAAAGCTTTTAACTTGCTGGAGTGGCTGGATTCCAGTTGGAGTAGAGAAAAGTAAAGATTTAGCAGTGGACACTAAAAAAGTAAAAAGTAAAAGTAAATATTGAAGCTCTGATGTAAATAGCATAACTAAATTTATTTTCATCAGCTGAAACAAAATTATCAGCTGAACATTCCTATAATACAACAGTTTTATTACAAATTTTACTAATTGTGTTTTTCAATGGGACCTACGAAGTGTGCATTTTCCGTCATACCACCTGCTTTCTGGAAAACCAGAGATTAGATTAGCCTCAATATGCTGGCCTTTTGTGAAGTGTTGAAGACCAAAATGTGCTCAAGAGCTTGGGGATTAGAAGGCTAGGTGGTTCACAGAAAGATTTTGTTGATTGTTCTCTTTGGGTTTTCTCTTGGTGACTAGTGTAAGTTTTTTACTCTTTATTATTGTTTGTCTGCTTGTTTGGTTTTATGTGCTGTTAGGTGCCCAGAGTTGCCATTGTGAGATCATAAGATCCAATCAATCAAATAAAAAAATATAAAGTAAATGCATCTAGAGGGCGAACTTTTTGAGAAAATTCTGACAAAGATGAGTGAAGTGAACATATTTCAGGGCTTTCCTCGTGGCTGTGCCTATGTATAGAGTAAGGAAGATGGCATAATTTGGACAAATGAAATTGCTAGTATATATAGTCCAACCCATATTTCTCATCTCCGAGGTGCCACTTTGCTGGTGAGATTATGTGCATTTCAAATTAATGTATTATTTATTTAACTTCACTTTAATCTTGCATTTTAAGGATTGTAAATGCTCACAAGATCTTCTAGAGAGCGATTTCCTTATTTAAAATATTGGCCAGTAAAAGAATAAATAAAATAGATGTCTGCTTTTCCTGTAGAGATGAATCTTATTCTAATCTCCAGAAATTATGAAGATACTCAGCTTCTTGCTTTTATATCAGGAAGCTTCTCCTTGATCTTTGGGCCAGGAACATCCAAAGCCAATTTCCAAAAGTTTTCATAATCTTGCTGGTTCTTTATGATTCCAAGTTTAGTTAGTTCATTCTGCAATCCAGTAACCTTAAACAAAGGAATGGAAGAAAAACATTCCTTTAAAATGTGTGATTAATTAAGGAGCATCCATATGAAATATAAGATTTACTCTATCAAGCACCAATGAGGCAATGCATACCAACTGGAAATGGAAGTTCTTGAGTTGTTGGAGTTCTATCTTGACCCAAGAGCATATAGTCATTGTGATTTCTGCAGAAACTACATAGTTTTTCAAAAGTAATATTGAACACCTATCCCATAATATATCTGATTTTTCCAAAAGATCTTGCTATAAAATAACTGCAATCATATTAGAATTGCATTAGTAGAAGAACATTTATTACCTAATAAAATCAACCCAACTAACTATATATAGTTCAATGATTCTCAAACCTGGTCTATGGACCACCACCAGTGGTCTACTGCAGCCTCTTCTTGTGAACCTCTTTCCCCTTGTCACCTCTTTCCCCCACCACCCTGATAGTCAGCTAGTTTGCAAGCATGGATTAGGATCTGAGAACTGGTTCACTGAAGTATACAAGTGATAATACAAATAGTAAGGTGAGTGCTAACATTCAGAGGGCTGATAGTAAACAGATCTACCCACCCCCCATCCCGAATAGAACTGTGATCTTACAGCAACCCTTCAAAAAGAAAAGTGGATATGAAATAAGATGAATTCCTAAAAATGGGATTTCAGTGCATATGCTATCACCATTGTGTTGGGGCCTGAAACTCAAGGAATTTCTTTTGAAGAACACTCTTGACCAGCAAATGTGTGCTATGAATTGTTATGATGACATGGGATATATAAAGTAAGTCAAATGATAAATAAATTAAATGTTTTTGATAAAATAATGATAAAATGAATTAAATGTTTTTCTAGAAAATGATAAATGATAAAATGATAAAATGATAAAATAAATTAAATGTTTTTTTAGAAAATGTAGTTCTCAAAGCTATTTTAAAAAGTAGGAGGGTAAGAAGGCACACAGAAATGCAGCCAAAATCATTATTTTATTCTCAAAAAAAAGTGAAATAATATTTATTCTCTAAAAATGTGAACCAGCATAGACACAAAAAGAGAGAATTGGTTTAACTGGGTGGTCCTTCTGGTTTCTGACTGTTGATTTAGTAGTCCAAGGCCACAGAAAGTTTAAGAAAGAAATGTTCTAGTAGGATTAACCTTTTTCTCCCATAAGCACATAGCCCAGGACTTGCTAAATAAAAGTAATTAGTCTTCATGAATGTAAACTTTTCAAGAAGTATCCAAAATGCCACATGCCCACAATGACTGAATAAATTCTAAAAAATAATGTTGGCTATCTATAAATAAACGTTGCCCATTGTTGTTAGTTTACCTTATGGAAAAATTAATACTGTCATACAACTATATCCTATCAGTACCCAGACTGAAATATGTTTTTCATGGTTATGAGTGTTTTTCTATTCTAAAGTTAAGATCTGCATTTGAGAAAGATCTTAAAGTTATGCAGATTATGAGACAGGTCCTGAAGATAAAATGCATTTTCACAAAGTGCTGTGAGTGACTACTTAGGATCTATTTGTAATTCAGAATACAACACATTTCCATACAGACAGACCACTAAGAAGATCAACATAAAACCCAGAGACTTGTTTATTTCTTCTGTTAATTCCACAGTTGTTTTGCATTATAAGTTAAAGAGTAATTTTAGTAGTTTTATAGTACTTGTACAGGGTAAAATTATAGCATCTTATAATTGCTTCTTTGTGATTACGTAAGTGCCTACCTTACTAATCATTAATTAATAATTTGGAGGAAGAGGACATGCTCAGAATATGGCAGAGAGCTTAAGGCTGGTGTAGATGGGAACCCTTTAGGCCATGAATTTCTAATGAGAAGTATAGAAAAATTGTATCATTGGAAACTTATACCAGAAGTATGATTACTAGCTGAGTAAACAATGGGTTTTAAATGCCCAGGGTTTGTCAGTGTAAATTGAACTGCTTTTCAAATTAGAGCTTCTAGAAGTTTAGAAGTTACTTTTGGAATGGATAACCAAGCCTTCAAGCTACATTGCTTTTACCTCATATGGCTGCTAGTGATATGGACAGAATGAACTGTTAGAGAGTAAAGGAGTCACAGCTGACTCCTTAAGCAACCATTTGACTGGTTGAAAAATCCTAGGGTATGCATTTGACATTTTCTAAAACACTTCAGTGACAACCACAAAACTAAATGGAGAAGGGCGTCTTACCCAGTAGCTGTTTGACTGTGTCACGGATTCCAAGTACTTCGTATCATGAGACAGCTTGCAGAAAGGAAGTTTACGACGAGGGGTACACTTTTATCAAAGATTTTAAAAAATGGTTAATTTCTCTCCAAATAGCTGGGAAACAAAGCTCAGAACAAATGACAAGTAAACATTCAGCCACAGGAAGCCATTAACCACAGTGGGCACCAATTAGAACTCAGCAGGCATTCTTAAGACCGCCTGGTGCTCCTCCCCATCCCTCCCACTGAACTCCCCAGCTTTGACCGAAGACTCGCAAACACAGCCTTAGGAAGCATCCTCTTTCATTCACTCAGCAATTTGTATGATGGCTGATAGGCTTATAAATTTGTTTGTAGACTTGTTCAATCTCCCTTCAAGTCTCTTGTCCTCAGAAGTCACAAACTACCGTCTGGCCAAAATTTAATTAATTAATTTCTATCTACTCTTTGGAGAAAACATCATCTAAGTTGTAGGAGTTCCTTTCTCTTATTTTATTTATTTGACGTTCAATGATGAATTCTTTAATGCAATATTTTAAAATAAATGAATAATTTGTTTTGGAAAATCCTCTTTTCTTTCAAAGCTAATCCAAGTCCCAAATGGTGGTATGACACAATTCTCATAATTCAGACTAAAAGCTACTATCTGGAAATTAAAGGAGTTGTATAGAAAAATTACTTTCCTTGTTGCTACTGATTGTATAGCCAGATCTGGTAGTTCTAATACTAAAGCATCCATCTTGGGTTTTAAGTTTGCCAGTATATTGTGATTCTGAAGGCATTTTAATTTACTTTACTTTTAATTTAATTTACTTTTAATTTACTTTTAATTTACTTTAATTATGATGATGAAGAACAAACCAGGCTCAAACTATAATTTCATCAACTAAACAGGCATCCAGCTACAGGCAGGAACTTTTCTCCCATTTTTCCAGCTCTGAGTGTCATGAAGGTTGTTGAGGTGATTAATTTGAAATGTTCAATCCTATTTTCTTCCACTTTAAAAAAATTAGGTCTAAATTTAGGAAAAACAAATTGCAGATCCCCAAGTTCAGTCACCAGAAAAAAACAGATTAATTCAAATTAAAAAGTAATATTTGAAACCTCCAGAGGAACTGAGGAAAGATCCATGTGAATCTGAGATTTATCAAGACACATGGATATAGCAGGAAACCATATTTTGCTTTAAAATCTCAACTGGGCTGAGACTGATTTCTGGTCCAACCTGTCCCTTGTCAGTTACAGTGATGGGCAGGAACAAATCAGACTCACCTCCATTCATATCTTTTGACATTTCATTTGCAATCTATCATGTTTTCAAGCTACTATTCACATGGCCTCAGTGCCTTTCTAACCACAATAAAGGAACAATATTGTCCTCCCATACTCTGTTCCAGTGAACACCCTAGGCTGCAAAATGTTCATATGCATGATACATATAAAAGCAATACACTTCATATTTATATCATGTTTCACATATTTCATTTCATAAGTATGTTACAAAGACATGAAAAACTATCATCTTAATTTCATATGAAACTTCCTTTTATCAGAGTAGCGCTAGCACTATCAAAGCTAGACACTTCTTAATTCACAGATTCTGCAATTCGCTTTTTCAAGTCTATTTTTTAAAATAAGCATTTGGTTCAGTTTATCATTTCTTAACCTTCCTTGTTTTTTAATTGAGAATTTTACAAATCATGGTAATTATTATTTCTTAAATAACTAAAATGGCCTTTAAATTTAGGCAAGGATTTAGTGACATTAAAAAGGAAACACTTATTCTCTTATTAAAGACAGTTCCTTTTGAGATAGGTCACTGTTACAAATACAGCAGATTATAAAGCATAAAGTAAGCCAATATAGGGAACATGACAGCCCTTTACTACTGCTTGATTGTTTTAGCTATCTTCACCCTTTAAAACTTTATAGTACCAATAAAATTACTGAAATTCAAATAGAAAGAGCAGTTGCATTTCCTTATCATTTCAGGTCAACCTAGCTCAGCTTTATTGTAACAACATTCTCTCCTTCCACCAAGACAAACAGATAAAAATTTTTAAAAGCAGCATAGATACTACTATGAAGTGTTTTCCTTTCTTAGTTTACATAGCTTCTGACAGCAGATTGAATAAGCTTTCTAACAGAATGCCGTTCTCAAAGAATGAGAGTTCTATGTATTCTCCTAGTGGCATATTTAATCAATTTTTCAGCTTCTAACACACATGCTGTGGAATCTTTCCTGTTGAGCATTTAGGGGAAAGATAGTTTCAATCCTCCAAAACCTGTTTAGATCTGAACTTAGTATAAGGGTCTCTTAGATATATGCATACAAACAGACATACAACTTTGCGGGGTTATATGAAAACTTACTTTAAAAACTTAAATTGTGAAGACACAGAAATGGACATACCACAAAGCATGAAAGATGGGATCCAGGGCTATAATGAGATTTGCCTGGTTTTGATTTAAGAGGCACAAACCTAATCACCTGAGGTTTATTCGATAAAACATACTTAAAGGAACCATGATTAAGTCTTTGTGTAGTGAGTGGACCCAGATAATTTTTTGTGATAAACTGTTAGGGAAGAACTATACTTATAACAGTTATTATTAACAATACTTCTATCCTGCTCTTCCATATTGTAGACAATTTAAGGTAGGATCATAATAATGAAAAATTAGGCATTATAAAAATTAAAATTAAAATAAGCAATAGTCAAGCAAAGTTAAAAATGGAAACAGAAGCATAATTATCTATTTAAAAATGATACATGATTTGAAACATGATTTGATTTTTGTTCCAAAGACAATGTTGACATAGCCACACAAATCTCAGTGGGATTAATGTTCCAGAGCTGAAATCTAGAGCTAGATTTCTTTCTCCTTTGAAGTTAAAGCCAGGGACAGTAATGAAGCAGTAGGAGATTTACAATCCTACACTTTTCTTTTTTTGTTTTTTTTCAGTAGCGTTCAATTCTTAGAGACTGCCTAGATAAGGCTCTGCAACTTTCTTGACAAGGTTTTTCAGAAGTGATTTGCCATTGTTCCCATCCTAGGACTGACAGAAAGTGACTGGCTTCAAGTTACCCACCGGCTTAGTGGCTTTTTGGGGGGCACAGTGTCTCCTTTTCTAGCCTGGTACCTTAACCATTATATACCAAACTGCTTCTCACCTTATGCTTTAGCACAGCATAAAAAAGTGCTAGGTTTATTTTAAGCATTTCAATAATTATTCCCCCAAAATCTATTCCATTCATATCAGTTAAATTCTGCTACAAATGATTGATGTTATCTGAGGTATATGGGCTTTAAAATGTTTTCTGTTGTCCACAGTTCTATATAAATAAGTTTACAGCTTCCCCAAATGTGAAGCTACATTCACATCCTGAAAATTAAGGTGAGCCATCTATTTGTGAAGGCTATGCATTCAGTTTCACTATGTGTCGAATAGTGGAGTGTCAGAAATCTTGAAGGGCAGGGAAGCAATCCTACATACAAGTGAAAAGGAAAGCTTTTGACATTAATAAGGAAGCTGATTTGGTTACAAGCTTTGCAGTCCTTCCTAATATAGTGGCCTCTACGTACACTGAGGGCATCACAATAAAATTGGGTAAGGCTACGTAGCAAGCAGTTGCATAATACAAGGAATCCTCAACTACTACTACCGTCCGTTTAGTGACCGTTCAAAGTTCTACGGCACTGAAAAAAGTGACTTATGACTGTTTTTCACACTTACGATTATTGTAGCATCCCCATGATCACGTGATCAAAATTCAGATGCTTGTGAACTGGCTCATATTTATGATGGTTACAGTGTCCTGGGATCATGTGATTATTTTTTGCAACATTCTGACAAGCAAAGTCAATGGGGAAGCCAGGTTCATTTAAGAACCGTCTTACTAACTTAACAACTGGAATGGTTCACTTAATAACTATGGCAAGAAACATCGTAAAATGGGGCAAAATTCACTTAACAAATGTCTCGCCTATCAGCACAAATTTTGGGCTCAGTTGTGGTTGTAAATCAAGGACTGCCTGTAGTTCAGAACTGAAAACTCGTCTTCCTCTTTTCTTTCTAATAGCAGTTGCCTCAAACACAATGGCACATTGATAAACATTCGTTTTGATTTCTATACTGTGAGTTCAGTGTTTATTGTTAGTTTGCTGCTGCACAGGGCCTGCAAAAACTTCTTTCTTAAAAATACAATTTAATTAATGCTATACACTGAATCCCCATGAGTTAGCTTACATAGGCACTATTAACAGAAAGAAAAGGTGAACCATTAGAGTACAAAGAAAAATTTAAAACACAAGCATATTGGCATAAATTGACAAGACAAATTTTCTTTGAAGTTCAAAGACTGTGGGCCTTTGATATTGGGCAGCCTGATTCTTACATATTCATTTAGATTTCTACAACAAGTAATTGAAGTATATCCTTTTATTGGAGCAAAACATTATTTCGTAAAGTGAAATTTTATTTTTAAAATGATGTACTCTGGTTATTTTTTGAAACAAGTCTGGAATGTTAAATGTTGTTTCAGTTATTTTTCTCTGGGTATTAACTTTAAGCAAACAATTAAAGAAGTTTCTTCATGAGTCATATGGTTGTAAAGAGAATTCACTGATGGATTTGTTTGTTAAATATGGAGAACTGTCCTTTAGAAGAGGAAATTCTCTTAAGGAAGTTGTTCAGAGAGAAAAAAAATTCAGGATGAAGCCAGCAAAAGGTGTGAAGGATTTCCCTTTGATTTCCCAATGTGTGTATTTGGGTTGAGACACAGACTATATTTCATGCACATATTAATACCATGCTAATAAGACAACAATCTCTACTTTAACATTGGTCAGTCTGATATTTTGAGTCTTAAGACAGAAGGTGCCTTGCTTTTTTATAGGACCAGAATGAGAAATCTGAAGGAAGAAATCTTCTGAAAAAGAAGAATTATTTATTTAGATCCCTGTCTGTTTAATTCCTCACCTGAAATGAATTTTTACAACGGGTAAAGCCATGTCAGAATACTAAAATGTGTGTGTGTGTGTGTGTGTTTATATTTATTTATTTATTTTCCTTCTTTGGACTTATAACAAATATAGTTAACTTCTCCAAAGTTTATTTCCCCAACCCTTCTATGATTCACAATGCCATACTTGAACATCAGATGAACTCCAAAACAGTACTTCAGACCAATTTGTCTGGGTTTTTTTCTTTAAATTTTTGAGAATTTGGTTTATTAAAACCACAAGCTGTGTCTTCCAATTAATTTTTCTAACTAATATTAAGGAAACATTAACTGAGATAAACAGAGTTTGTAGTGTCAACAAACTAAATATGCTTACAAAATAGGATAGATGGAAGTAAAAAGAAAGAACTAGAACAAACGATTTTATCTCTCTGTTAGAAACTGTATTCTTCAGTTTTCTTAAAGAAAAGTAAAACTCAAGTTCTATAAAATATATTTCATATCCACATACATTGTTGAGTGCAGATTCACAACCACTGCTTAAAAGATATTCTCTTAAACGGTAATTGTGTGATTATTTAGATTTATCTTCTTCTATACAAAATATGAATATTCAAATTTGAAATTTTTAAAAAATAGTTTTCATATGTGTATTTTTTTCTTTCCCTGAGTTTGAATTTCTTTTAAAATAGTTTAATGTTTATGTTGAAGAAATGATAATTATTCAGACAAAAAATCCTATGCACTAAATACACTAAATGCATATACCACCCCTTTTTCAGACTGATATTAATTTTTTGGGAACCTAAATTGAGATGAACTGTGATATGTACTTATGTTTGATCTTTATACATTTTAAATGCAAGTCTTATTTATTGTTTGGAGCCTATTATTATCCTAAGCCGTTCCAAAGATTTTATATAAAATCTTAGTTTCCAAAACACCAAGGAATCACTGGGAAAAGCAAAGATAGCAAATTTATTAGAAATAAAAATCTGTAGAAATTCTGAATTAGAGCAATGTATTATTGCACGTTCACGAAGGAATCAAACTAGAGCTATAAGATGTATCTATGCAATCATTGCCTTGGTCTTCCATAGAATTTATTTAAAGTAGCTGTTTGAAACTACCCATTAAAAATTCAATGTATTTTCAATAAAGCAATGCAAATGCCAATTAAAATGATAAAAGCATATATGAAAACACTGTTTCAAACTAAAACCAGCAATTAAAGAAACAATTGTTTGCTAAACCTCATATACTTTACAGGTATTTTAAGCACATTCAAGACTATTAAAATAGTTATTTATTTCAAGAAAGACTACAATGTTAATTCAGACATGAGATATTATATTTTTATGGGCATTATTACAAATATTTTATCTGTGAGTACAATATCTACAATTTTGCAAACTAGAATAATGTGTGTGAAGCATAGTTGGTGAAGAACAACTTAGATAATAAATAAATTAGACTACAATTAGGAGAGAAATGGTGGCTATCTGTATCCCTCTAGGGCATTCAAGGACATCAGAAGACTGTAACAACATCAACACAGATAATGCAATATATATCTGTGAATTAGAGAGTACCACAGCAATTTATACATAGACTATAATACCTTCTAATATATCCAGAAATATAACGTAAGCCATAAAGTATTTTTTCACTGCTCCACTGGAATCCTAAAAGTCAACTTAACATATATCCAAAGATATGTCAATGGAATTTCTGAACTCCCAAAATGTTTGATTCCTGTTCTTAGCCTTTATACATCCTATTGTCTATACGCTTAGAATTCAACTCTATCTTATCTTTGCGTATAACTTGAAGTTTCAGAAAATATTTGAAACAAGTTTTTCCATGCATTGAATGGACAACACTGGTTTTCTCAATTAATTCTCTGTTGCCAATCAGCTAACTTGTTCAACCAACTATTCCGACTATGCTTCACACACATTATTCTAGTTTGCAAAATTGTAGATATT
>JANHFL010003130.1:0-16585 GCA_032468155.1 Oxyrhabdium leporinum | reverse complement strand
AATATTAGGTCCACCCCCAAAAAAGTAGGGTTGGGCTTATTATTGGGGTGGGTTGTGTTTTCTGAGAAACATGGTAGCAAATCCTTTTTTGCTTCCAAGATGATCTGCCACTAAAAGACATTTATTAATTGCTCACCAAGGATCACTTTCCTGACTCCACGCATATTAAAACTTTCCAAAGATTACTTTACTCATTCTGAGAAGCCAGGAAAGATGCAGGCCATGGGTTGGACACGCCTGGTCTAGAGTATAGATACTAGCATTTTGTTACACCACCAAATTTCTCTACACACATGAATTTTGAATTTTAAGTGTCAGAAGTTTTCCTTTCCCATCCTATGATTCCCCAGGTTTCTCATAACACTTAAAATAATGTTTACTTTGCTTATTTAATTTTAGTGCATACTTAATGCATCATGCTTCAGAAGTGCTTTCAACTGAGCCTTTTACACAACAACTGACCCACTTAAAACACAGAATTTTACTGAGGTCCCAATGTTATTATATTACTAATAAAGCCACCTGTAATGGTAGGTGGGAAGCTCAGCAGACGGACGCAGAGCTATAGGTTTGACAGCTGGCATGTAAAATATATATCTTGGTCCACAGAAGGAACAAGAACGTGGGAAGCACCCTCCCCAGTTTTCTGGAAAATAAAAGGAGGAGAGAAATACTTTTCCTGCAAGTCTGTTAATGTGACCTTACAGTCAAGAAAGAGCTTAGACTCCTGATTGAACTTCTGGTCTGAGCTATCTTAGAGTGCTAACACGTCTTCAACCATTTCTTCATTTTGCATAAAATTCAGTGAGAAACAGAACAAGCTTCTTGTTTGTGTAGATACAAAGATATGTGGCTAAAACAGTAGGAAGGGTCATCCCAGGCAAAGAAAACTAGATTTGGGGTCTGCCCTTCCCTAAGCAAGTTTTAGAACAAGTTGGCAAGTTTTTATATTCCAGCCTGAAATCAAATAAATTGCTACTTCTCCCTGCATTTTCAAAACATGGTATACATTTCTCTGTCTATTTGCAAAAAAAAAAAAAAAGTCTGAACACTAGCTGTAAAGAGGCCACTGTAACTGTAAAACTGCGTACCCCTGTCGCATTTAAATACCGATTGCTAGTGTGAGGGTCCAAAGATAGCATGCTGACAATTCTATAACCAGGCACTTTTCCCAGTAGCTGTAACCATGGGTGCATGTTGCTGTGGTGGCTGGAAGGCATGAGAGGGACATGAGTTTTCTAAACAATACTAACAGCCAGGCCCCATGAGCAGGGATCTGAAGATAATGGGGATGGGGATGGGAGAGGGAGATGATCCTACCCTAGCAAAATACCATTTCCCATTACACACACAAAAGAGGAAGAAAATAAATTCCTAGCCTCTTTTTCTCCACATTATCCACAAAGGGATTAAAAAGGAGGGGGGAAAAACCCACCCCACAGGCTTGTACTTTGCAGCCAAGCAGACAAGAAGGGGGAAACAGAAGAATTCTGATGATTTTTACCTCAGCCCTCTTTGCCCATATGGCTGCCATAAAGGGGTGCAAGACATGCACTCGTCTCTTAGGAGTTAGAAATTGCCCTGATCAATCCTGACTGCTTTTTAAAGGTTCTTTTGTATTTACCTAGCCATATGCAGGGAATTAAAAACTAGAGTGATTGCTGAAGAGGGAGACCTGCAAAATCATCAAACTACTTATCCCCTTCAAGGACCTGCAATGATTCCCAATGGCTAGGAGGCCTAGTGAAGAAAAAACATTCTGTTAATGGAGAAACTGATTGCCCACAAACTCTGCAGAATTTAACAATTACAAAAGGAAAAATCTTGCTTTCTGCAATTTTGCCTACATTAAAGCCGAGCCAGAACTAGACAACAGGAGACACAAAGTCCCAGAACTTATTAGTTGTTGGAATATTGACTAGAAAGTGAAGCTGCTTCAAGACATCAACAAAAGTGGAGGGAATATATGTTAACCATGAGGATTGTGGTAGTGGAAAAACCACATTGGGTACTTGCTGGTGAACATCAACACATCACACTAACCTTAAGAGATAAAATTATAATGTTGGAAAGGAACCTTTAGGTTATCTAGTCCCACCTTCTGCTCAGTACAGGAATCCAGTTCTCTTAGACAAATGCTGTCCAGTCTCTTTTTTGAAATCACATTGATTTGATTTAATTTAATAATTTAATTTAATTTTAAATTCCTGCTTGAGTCCATAATGTAAACTCTGACCCAGTGAAGAAGGTTTTCAATTAGGAGCAATTTGATTCTTGGTGACTACAGGTAGTCCTCAATATATAACCATTTGTTTAACCACCATTTCAAGTTATGACGGCATGGAAAAATATTATCTACAACTGCTCCTCACACTTATGACTGTCACAGCATCCCCATGGTCATTTGATGAAAATTTGGGTGCTTGGTAACTAGCAAGTATTTACAATGGTTGCATCATCCAGGGGTCATGTGTTACCCATTTGCAACCTTCCAACAAGCAAAGTCAATGGGGGAAGCCTAATTCGTTAACTGTGTGATTTGCTTAATGGCCATGGTGATTTGCTTAATAAGACAGCAACAGAGGTTGTAAGATCAGGCACAACTCACAGAATAACCACATCAGTTAGTGACAGAAGTTCCAGTCCTGATTGTTGTCATAGATCAGGCCTACCTGTGTATCTAATAAGCAGTACATGGATTAAAGAACTAGAAGCTTAGCTTCCAAGCCCACCAAGCACTGCCCTCTCCTAAAATATTTAGATTGTTATTTTTCACAGTGTTTCTCCTTCCATCAGGATCACTGATTCTAGTGAGATTTGGAGACAGCAAATTCACTTTAACATTTACAGGAAGATTATGTAATAAAGTTTACCATGCAAATTCACAGTGGAAAAAAGTACTGATACACATGCTATGGAATTTTATTATAAAAAGAAAAAGAACTTAAAAGTTGTAATACAATTGTTTAATGGTCACATTGCAAAACCTGCATTACCTGATTCTGGCAATTAAGAGGTAAGTAAGAATCCAAAAGTGAAGAGAATGTACTTTTCTTATAAAGCCGAGAGGAGCCTGCCATAGTATACTGATGTTTCTCTTGAGAGCTGTTACGAAAAGAACCTGTAAAGAAATGTAAACATGGAGAACACAATATTACTACATAAATTAGATTACAACACTACTGACTTCTTAAATCAACATTAGGCATTTGTCTAAAACGTTTTGTTCCTGGCCAACACATTGTTCACCTAAGCAACGTATTACCTGAGCAACTCAACTCTCTGAGATCTGCACATGCACCACCTTAGATGAAACAAAGGAAGGCTGTATTGCTAGATTTTCTTGAATAATTATAATTCATTAGATATTACATATCAGTACCCTTTATGTAGTTATGTTTTCCATATGATAAATATTAAATTTGTTTTAGGCTCTAATATTTGCTGTAGGATTCTTCCATCAAAAAAGAGTTTTAAAAAACCAACTGAAATATGATTACACAATGGACAAGTATCTATTTTTCTGAACTTAGTCTATTTAGTTTTAAGTATTTTATTGGGCCATAGTTTGTCCAGGTTTCATGAACAAACCACAATTGCTTAGAATTATATACTGTACTGCATCAAGCCATAATCCTAAATGCGCCATAATCTGAGCTGGACAACCACTGAATAGCAGGAAAAAGATGCAAAAAACTCTAATAAATTTTTGCAGTGCAGAAATAATATAGTAGCAGCATGAGACAAAGTTAAACAGAGCAAAACAAAGTATACCTTAGTTTGTAATAACAAGAACTTGTCCTCTGTCTCTCTACCAGCTTTCTTGTTTACATTTTAACATCATACAATTACAAACATTTCTGGAAAACCTTAAAACTGTGATATTTCTAAATTATATTTCACCACTCAATTTTGTCACCTCCTTCTTCCCTTTTCCTAAATAGCCCTACATTCTGCACCTTCAAACTATTTATTGGTTTATAGCACAAAACATCTATACAACATAGAAAAATTAACTGAATTCGTTTTTAGAAGCTTACTGAGCAAGTATTTTCTATTCTGTGTAATTACATTGGTTATTGCTCTCATTAAACAGCTAGCTTAAAAAAAAAGTCCAACTTAATTGTTTGGTAGGAATAGAATAAGGAATAAGCCAAAATGCAATTTACTTGTGTCTGAGCATAGTGTTCCAATCGTGGCTTATGCAACAAGGTATTGTTAAGATAAAGCAGATGACTTAAGTGTGATGTGTAAACTCAGCTTACATCTCACAGCAGGATAAATAATGGGCATTTGATTTCTTTGATTTAAAGAGATGAATTGTATTTTCAGTACTTGGTGCTCTGTTATTTATATTCACTTGCCCACCCTTATCCTTATTTCCAAATTATGTTAAAATATTGCAGTGCCTCTTGTGAGGTATACAGTGGAAGGATAAAAATGTAAAAAGAAAATGTAAATAGGACTCCTCTGATTGAATTTGACATTTCGCCAGGGGCTGCTCAATAGATGGAACTATCACCCAACATACAGGTCTTCATCACTGCTCACAGCTCTTACGATGTAGCTCCTGCAAACATGGATACAGCACAAGTGAGCTGAGTAGGGAGCTTCTGAGTCCTTGGTACACTGGACAAAAGCATGTCATTATGCCATAGGAAGACCCTCAACTACTCTACTCTTGAGCAGAGGAAAGGGGAAGTAGGACATCTAGGCAAGCAGAACCAGCAACCCTGTCCAGGTTCAGCATGGCTCAAGTGCTAGCAAGGGCACTAAAATAACATCTAACACATTACTAAGACATAGCTTATTGAATATGCCACAGCTACCTGCAATTGCACAACACACTAAGATATAAACCATAACACATAATTTATTTAATAATAGTGCAGAGCAACATGTCCTTGAATTCTTCCAAGGTTTTGAGTTTTCAATGAGGCTTCTGTTCCGCAGAATTCAATAAAGGTCAAGTTTGAAATGAGAGAATAGACAGTTCAAGAAGATTACTGACCATGATGAATAGGCACAAAACAATGTAACATTCATAGAAGGTTACCTTGATTTCTTAAAGTATTTCTGAACTCCAAAGGGATCTCTCGAGTCAAAGTGAACCACTGATTTTTTTAATGGTGAAATACAACAAAAAGATACACTAACTATCCAACAAAAGAATGACATATATTAACAGTGATCAAAGTAAGGTGAACATAAAACAAGAAACTAATAAAGAAAAAATAAGAACTGTGTAGGTTAATAAGATTAATCCAATCTTCCAATTTAGTATTAAATTTAGCCTTATAGAAATCTAGTTCTCCATCTTCTCATTTTAGATTATAAGGAGAGTTCAAAAATGGATACCACATATCTTGAATCTATCCCTTAACATCAGGAATATACATTGCTTTCAATTTGCATAAAAGTATTATTTCTGCTGAGCTCCAAGATCTGCAAGGCTAAAGCTCTGTGAACCTTTACAAACAGGTTGCTATTGACCAAAGCAATGTTCATGTGTCAATCCCCAATGGGGCCAGTAGAGGGTTTCTCAAGCCACTTCCCACTGATGGAACTCAATTCAGTGAATCCCTGAATTCAAATTAAAAGGGCTCAACAATTTTCAGTCAGCCATGCCAACCACCTGGTGCCTTAAAAATCTTATATAACCCCAACCCTAATGTCTAGCCCAAAGAGAATGGCTTATAACTCACGAAGTCTCAGATGCTACCTTCCAGGGCTTTGTGACCCTTGAAGAATGGTGTTCTCAAAACACATTGCCCGAACCTAGAAGGGGTCACCCAAAATGAAGACGGCACTTTACAGAAAATCCATTTTCCTTCTGAAAGTCCTTCTGATATTGGCTGTCTCAACCCAACCCTTGAGAGTACTGATGAGCTTTGGTGCACCTTGTGGAATTTTCTCTATTACTCACCTCCCTGCACAATATTACACCAGGCTGGACAGGCTGTTGATTATAAAGGATGAAATATCATCATCCCCAAGTCCTTTGTCACAAAAATGTGGATCAGCATGGCCAAGACCTTCCTTGTTAGCTAGCTTTGGCATGGATCACTCAGTATACCCACACCTGTGAAGAAATAGTAGCTGTTGGCTTCAAAAACATTAGGCTTTTCAACCTCTCTGGCTATAGGTGGATGAAATACATATTTTGGTTTTGCCCCGTTGTACGATCCCAAATGCTCCAAGTACAGCATCCAACAATCCTGCCTCATCGGCGGTTGACTTTGGCTTTTCTTCCCTGCCTTCTCCCTAGAAAAGTCAACCGCGCCCGGGATCCTCTGACTGTAAGCCCGTGCGCTTCCAGCGAGACCTTCTAAAGACAGATTCCCCGCTACTCCCACGTTCCCTCTGAGGGGTCGCGGTGCGGCTTACCCCTCGCAACGGAGCACGGCGTCCCTCGGTGCACAAGCGACAGCGCCCTCGCTTCCGTTTTGGGAGCTACAAGGGCGGGTCACTTTGAGCGCCACCCTTGACTCCTTCCCATCCGCGGTCCCGCGGAGCCGATGGCGACCCTTCCTCTAACTTTTAAGGGCTGGAGAGAGATTGCTTTTCTGTTTCTTCCCTATAAAAAGAGGGCCTGGAATTACTGCGCGAGGAAAGCAAACAATGGCGGGAATGACTGTTCAAATACACAAGAGTTCTTAGAAAGGTCCCTTGGGGGGATTAAAAAAAGTTTTTGACTACGTCCTCGTGGCGTCACACTTGTTCATCCGTGATTTTATTATTTTAGAATGTTATTGTCCTTGTTACTATGTTCAAGAATTTAGCTTTTATTTTATTTATTTCACCGATATCTGAAATTCATAATCCCGGTTACCATAAATAGAGTTGAAGAAAGATTTTGTTTTCTGCAACTTCTTGTTGGTTAATACTAAATGCTCACATCCCAATCTCATAAATACAAAAGATTAAATAATGCACATTCCCAAAATTTGAGCTGCATGCTCCAACGGAGAGATAGTCTAATATTAGGGATTTAATACCTCCTTCATTTTAGATGTATTTATTGGGGAATACATCTCAATATTTCTAATAAGGCTACCAGTAATTAAGTAAATAGCAAGAGTAGTAGCTACAAGGGAATATCCAAGCAGGTTTAAGAATTTTCTTCCAACATTTACTTCTTTTTCGCTCCATGCATAAGGGATATAAAAGAAGAATAAATCACATAAAGGTAACCTAGTGGTTTTTATTTTACTTCCTACTATTAGCTATATATATATCATGGAGACACCCCACACCCCTCCCCAAAGTACTGCTGAGCTGCTTCATTGTGGCAGGGAGTGCTCCTGGGAGTTTGCGCCAACAGTATATATTTCCCAACTGGATCAATCAATATATAAAGGTCATCCCAGCTGCCTGGCTAAAGCAAGTGGGCACCTATATTGGGCAGCAGTGATATAGGAAGATGCCAGAGGTCATGATAATGATAAAGACATCCATTCATACTGTGCAGGACAAAGCAATGGTATTTTATACTCCTGTATTTTTATATATAAAAAAACCCAAACCCGTTGGGTAGAAAATATAAAATAATTGCTTGGTGATGGGTTCCTCTTGTATGCTACTGAGGAAGAGCTGATGATTTTTTAGAATGCTGATAAAAGAGCTACGTAAAACCTTCAGGATGTCAAGTTGCTGATGTTGCCATGCAAGAAAAGAAAATCCAAAGCTGCATAGAATTGCAGTAGGGACATGAAACATAAGAAGCATAAACATAGGAAAGCTCAACCCAGAGAAATATGAAACAACTACAAATTGACATCCTAGGCATTACCAAATTGAGGTGGATGGGATAGGGCACTTTCTGTCAGACACTTATACCATTTATTACTCAAGACATGAAAAAGTATGAAACAGCATTGCTTTTATAGTTAGGAAAGGTGTAGTAGGAACAGTATTTGGCTACATTGGAATCAGTGACTATATAATATCAGTTAAACTTCATGGACAACCGTTTAATGTGATGGTCATTTAAATTTATGTTTCAACCATCAGTGCAGAAGCAAAGGTTGAAAAAGGAACTCATCATTAAGTCCCATCCTAGAAGTGAAATCATTTCTGAATTTGGAAACTGGACTACCCGCTCAGAAAACTAATCCTCAAAATAATCCCAGATACAATTGCTCTGATCAATCTGTCTGTATGAGAGTAGATTTGCACTGTTTAGAGAAGAAAACCTAAAGGACCACCTTTTAAACTAATGAACTTTGGAGAAAGAACTCAGGTACAGAGTTCCCTCCTTGATGTTCAGTTTAAAATTGACAAAACATACAAGATGGACTGCTTATAATTGGAGACTGGAACACCAAAACTGGAAACACAAGAAGAAAATGTAGTTGGATAGTACCAAATGAAAAGGAGACCAACTTATCAATTTCTCCCCCTCCAAAGGGAGCTGTGCTGATGACATTACCCTGACCCTTTCAGGGAAATATGATTGTACTTTTGAACACAAATTCTGTGTTCAAAGCCAAATCTATATTAGGAAATATATATCAGTAAGGTTGTCAGAAACTGACAGTGAAGGCTGGAAATGGCAATCACACGACCGTGGGAAACTGTTGTAAATGTGCGCCAGTTGCCATGTCCTTTGGGGATGCTGCCCCACATGACCCAGGAAATGCTGTGTCTGTCCTAAGTTTGAGGACCAGTTATAAATCTACTTTTTTGGTGCTAAGCTTAAATGGTCGCTAAACAGGGCAGTTGTTAACCAAGGATTATCTGTGCAGCTTCCGCACTCTAGTTTTGACAATATCTCAGGCAGGGTCGGCTGTGTTAGTTTCTGCTTATATACCCATGAAACACTATAAGCATGCAAATTTTGGAGAAATTGTTCACTGAAAAAGGAGTACCAGTCTTTTCTGGGTAGGTTGGAGGAGGTAAGGAAAACAATGAACTGAGAAGTTCCAACAAGCAGTTCTCAACAAAATGATAGCTTGTTTTGGTGTTTTGAATCCTATGTAGCCAGTAGATTTAGTTTCAGCTCTAAAAATTCATACCCACTACTGTAATCTATTTCATGTATCACTCACTAAAGAAATCTAGGCTTTGCTATTTCTGACTCTTCTGAGGGACCACCAATTTAAAATTCAATAATGTTTAACTTCCTCTCCCCCACAGAAAGAACAGCAATGTGGTGGAGGGGACTAAATTATCTCGATTTTTGAAAATAAATCCCAGTTAGTGGGCCTGTTTTACTTCCAATTTGCAAGCATCAACTCCCCACTGTTATCTTAACTTGACCCATTCCATCTAATCTTACAAGAATCTGCCAAATGATCACCCAATTATCCTACCATGTTTAATTGAAAAGCTCTATACAAAATGTTTTTGTAATAAACTTGCAGAGTGCATAATCCCAGTGTGCACCTTCCATAGAATAAGCAACTTTCAGATTAGCTCGCTTAGCTGTTGATCAGTGTAAAAATCTCAACACCATCTGGCTCAGATATATTTAATTTCTTAAGAAGTTCTCTTTATAGTCCATTATCAACTAGAGGCTGGAAAAGAGTTTAGGCTTCTATTGACTCAATAGAAGACCTTATCAATAGTGGCCTTCTCAAGCTGATGCTTTGGCCAGCTGGGGAATTGTGGGAGTTTGAAGTCCACAAATCTTCAAGTGACCAAGGTTGGGAAACACTATTCAGATGATAACATTATTTTAGTATATCCCAAGTTGGCCTTTGCAGATGAGTAGGAGCAGTAGTGTCCCTTTTCCCCCCTTAAGAATGACCTAGAAATTAAGTATACTAAAATAAAACTGCTAGTTTTCATTAAAAATCATTTTATTCTTTCTGGTATTTGGCAAATAAAAGGTAAATCTATTGAAAAAAATCAAGTACTTTAAATATTTAGGTATATATTTCTAACCACCTGCTTTCTGGATAGATTGAGCTCTCATCAAAGTACAAACTATCCAATGAGATGAACATATTGATTTAAAGATGTTGCTGAAATAAAAAATATGCAATTTTAACTTTATACATCTGACTTGCCAGTGGTGAATCCATTAGTTAATTTTCTGTGAAAATGTAGAATATTAAATAAAAGCACGTCTCACAAAATTTTGCTGTTTATTCAAATAAATAGAAATGTTGCAGGTTTACAAAATCACTGTGCTATTCTATATTTACAAAGTACTAATAAAATATTTTTGTTCAGAACACTTTGAATAGAGACAGCGTATTTCTTTTTGTCTCTGTTGTGAGAATGAAAGTTAATTCATAAACTTCAGTCATCCTCAGAGTACATCCAGAAAGTTGAAATAAACCACGGAAAAAGGTTTTTTTCCCAGTCTTCCTTTAACTCCTCTGGATCTCAGCATGCATTCAGGTGTTTCCCCCTTTTTCAGTAAGGTGAACCTGTTCTAAACATATCTGGAACAGATTCAAATTACACAAGAGTCCTCAATCTTTACAAAGGTTAACAAAATAAGTCACTGTGTTATAACAAATTGAACAGAGATGATAAAAATTGAACACTCATATTTGGCTGGTTTTAGTAAAACCTATCTACACTTGAGGCATTAAACTTACTTCACCATTCTCATCTTTCACGTTCAAACATTTATACTATCTTACTAACGTAGCAAAGAATAATACACAAATGAGTTGCATTCCTGTGTCTTTTTCCTTAACACTATGCAATGACATTTTTTAAAAAAATGCTGGATAGATAACACTAATCCATTTATGAAGTGAAGCAGATTTCCAGCAGAGGTGAAGCGAGGATGCTCTTTTGGCAGACATATTTGACACATATCTTCGGAGACAATGGTAAGCACCTTTCTGATGCGCTATCAAGCAAAGAGATGGTGTTGACTGGGGAGTAACAATCTCTTCAAAGTGCATTTTACATAAAGCTACCGTTGTACAACGTGAGGCCACGTTGCTGCCTTAGCAACCGCTGGTTATTAGAACGGTAGGGCTTTCCGCCTGGGTGTTTCCGAAGAAAAGGCACAAAAAAAGAAAACCACACCCACCTCCCCAGGAAAGACGGGGGCCGAAATCCACCCCAGTGCTCTACAGTGCGACCCATAAGTAGAGAGGGAGATCCCCCCCCCCCCGCAGGAGTAAGCTAGAAAGCAACCGGAAAACGGAACGGTAAGCATTTGTATTCGCAAACGGTGCTTTTTTGGGAAGAGCGCCTTGCCGAAGGGCCACGCCGGTTAGGAAAGGCTGAGGAACCACAAGCCCGGCTGCTCAAAGGGTGCTCAAGTGAGGCAGGGTGTCCATCTTGCCCGCCCGGTCCCGGGCAGCGGCGCTTTCTACGCCGCGGAGCCATTCGGTGCACTTGCGCACCAGCCCTTCGTCGGCCGCGAAGGCTCCGGGGTCGCCCGCCGCCTCGTCTTCCTCGTACTCCACGTCGTCGTAGCGGTGGCGCTCGTTCAGCAGCGACACCTGCAGCAAGGCGCGCAAGTCCCCCTCGGGCGACGAGGTTCCCGCCAGAGGACACCTGGAGGCGTCGGGGGAAGCGAAGCGGGGCACCCGTCCTCGCGGCCGCTGCTTCTCCACGCTCCGCCGCTGCAAGACCCGGATCGCCTCCGGGGGAAGGCTGAGCGAGAAGCGGAGCGAAGCTTCCCCGCGGCCTCCCGGGGCCGCGCAGAGGCTCTCGCAGGAGCGCGTGCCGGCGGCCGGCGGCCCCGAGCGGCCCCGGCTGCGAGACAAGGCAGCGCTTAAGGCGGCAGCAGCCGCCGCCGCCGCCGCCGCCCCTCCTTCGGCTGGCGGGGCGTTCCTGCCACCTTGGCCCGCTTTGCCGCGCGGCAGCTGCTTCTGCAGGGAGCCGCTGGGCCAGGAACTGGAGAAGCCGGCGGGTCGCTCGGAAGGCACGCCGCGCCCTTTCCGAGGAGGCTTGCCTGGAGCGAGAGATGCCGTCGCCAACACCGCCATCGGCTTTCGAGGAGCGGCCACGGGCGGCGACGGCTGGTGTTGCTTCCTCGATTGCAGTCGGGGGGCGGCCGATGGTGGCGGCGCGATAGGAGGCAAGGACATGGCGGGGGAGATTTTTTTTCTCCTCCTCCTCCTCCTCCTGTGTCCGCGCTCAGCTGGGCATCTCTTCAAAGACTCGCCCGCTGCAGCGGAGTTCCTTCCCAGCCTTCGGCGAAGCAGCCCGGCGGCTTCGCGTGCCACCGAGGCTCTGATGCTGCCGGTGAATGAGACACGAGGCGGGTTGGAGTCTAGAGGAGGAGCCGAGTGAGCGGCAACGTCCAGGCGAGGCTGGAGGGCTTTGATTAGGGCTGGCCGTAGAGCCAACCCGCTTCCTCAGGACTGAAATTCGCCCCCTATCTGGCGAAGAGAGAAGAGCCGAGGCGGCTCAATCTAAAAGCCGGGCACTTTTTTAAAAAAAATCTTCAGCTCTTCCCCCCCCAGCACCCCCCCCCAAAAAAAAGGCAAAGGAGCGATCTACTGGGAATCTGCACCAAGTGGATTCTGGTGGGGGCTTAAATAGCCACTTCCCGCTCTGAAAAAAGTGGGACTTTTCGATTAGTTGATGCTGCTAGACCCCATACAACTTTCAGTTCAAATTTCTTCCTGTACAGAAAGTATTTATTTCAATTACATTGAAACAGGAATCGCTTGTTGACAATAGCCTATAACAGCCCTATTTGCTTTGAGATTGCGTGCTAGTAGCTTAGGCCGCTGCTATAGTGAGCCAAGGGTTTCCCAAACAGTGGATTCACACTGAAGCCTAGCCAAAGTTAAGGTTAACCACATTTAGCCAATGCAGTCCTTTAATGCTGCTTAATTAAGTGTAGATTTATACATCCTGAGGTTCCAGTGAGACGCCCTTAGAGTGGCCTCATGTATTGTGCAAATATATCTAAGTTCAGCCTATGCCACTGTTATTTCCTTAAACTGGTTTTGCATTTATTGTTTTCCTGGTCACCACTGACAACAAAAGAATTCCATGCAAACTATGAGGTTTCCTGTAAGAAATCAAAACCTCTTCCTTATCAGCAAACATAGAAACCAAGAATGCTGGGTGGATGAAGGAAGGATCCCTCAATCACTAGGCCAGGGGTGTCAAGCTGGCATCGTCACAGCATCGTAACATGACGTATTGCGACTTTTTCCCCTTTACTAAACCAGGCGTGGCCATGGCCAGCGTGTGACACACCTGGCCCATGGGGCAGGAGCTTGACAGCCCTGCGTTAGGCCCTTTCCTAGAAAGCAAATATTGCCAGGCTACAACTTTTATCTTCCAAACTAAAGTCTATTTTAAAGAAACAACCCTAAGATTAATTTTTTTCATTGTTAAGTGTTTGTAGGCTCAGGATTGGCTAAACCTCAAAGCTGTTCCGCCAAAAGAACAGGTGTGGAGATTGGAGGAGACTGAGATTGAGGTGGAGGAAGAGAGCAGGTAGAGCAGGAGGACAAAGAGAGGATGTGCTGGAAATTACCCTTATCAAGGTCAGTATAAACAGACTCCCCTACCTGTCCGTGCTGCTTGGTTAGGACCTGGCTCATTTGTCAGGCACTAAATAGATCTGGTTCCTCTCTTGAAATTCCTCAGGCGAGGAAACCAAGGGCCTTTCCAAGTTAGGGAATTGCCTGTTTGCTGAGGCTGGGCTGCCCACTGAATCTGCTGGTGTGAAGGAGGGTAACAAGCCCCACTCTGCTGCTGCTCCTCGTTCCATCTTTCTTCCTTGGTTTGATATTTTAGTTTGAGAATTTACTCTTGAGTTCTTCAGTTGAACTGCTGGCACTCCAAAGAGACTGTTTGTTTTCAACTCCTCACCTGGAATGCTTAAGGGGCTGGGAAGAATAAGCTGCAGCAGGTTTTCTACATCCTTGGAGACCAGTCGGAGTTAGTTTGCGATTACTCATAAGTCAGCTGTCTGCCTCTCTTTTTACAAGGGACTTTGCCACACAGGCCTATCACTTACTACTAGTGTATATAATCCCTCTGAAAGCAGAACAAGGAAATGGGAGTTTTAGTGCTATTGATCTTTATAATACATGGTTGGGGGGAAATTAAATTATTAGATAACAAGTTATTCATTTTGTAGTTTAAATCATTGTTTAAACTGCTAAATTGCTGACGCAAACCTTCAGTTCCATCCAGCCATTAGCCACATAATTAAACATACTTGAACATATAGATTTTAGTTGACTATTTCCTCTCCCAAGACCATTAGTGGCATTGGAAGGTGTGTGTATGGGAGGATAACTCTAAAGTTACAGAAAAGAAAGTGGGCATGCTATAGATAAATTCTAAGAGTATGTAAGTAGACACTACTTTTTTAAAATAAGCAAAATGTAAGCATTAACTCATGTTTGAGTCTGACCAAGTAATTTAATAGTAGTTCTAACAGCACTAACATACGGAATCTCTACAGAACATCTCAACCATAAATACCATTACACTGCATAATTTTAAATATTTATTTTAATTATTGATTTAATATATTACTCAAATTTTTTTAGTTAAATGCGTTTTAAGTGTCACAGTATAAAAAGTTGGCATTTAAAATAAAGGAATAACAGAAAGTTCCTGAATTTGGAAAACACATTTCTTATATAGTATCATTCCCCCCGCCCCCCCATGCTGTCTCCATTAATCATTTCTGAAGAGGCCTAGTAGCTAAACATAGTGTCAGTCTTCATTTTACAATTTCATAGGATTTTGGAAAATAAAACAAGACAAATTGGAAAGATAAATATAAAAAAATGAGGCAGATGTATTTATATGCATTTTACCTGAAACTCAAAGACCATATCATTTTGAGATTAAATCATGTTAGCAGACTTTCATCCAGCAATTTTAAGACCACTGAGTGAGTAAAAGAAATATTTTTAGAATAAGCATGGATTGAAGGGTCTTGTGATGGTATAAATGCCCTGGTTCTGTCCTTTAAAAAAAAAAGTTCTTCTGCTGATACAATTTAATCCCCATTGTGAAGAAGGATGTCACTGTTTCAGGACCTGAAGTACTTGGAGTAAACATAAGAGAAATGATGTAGGGTTCCAAGCACTGGAAAAAGTTCTGCTTCTCTTTAACTTAGGCAAGAAGTGAAGCATTTCAATAAAGCATCCCTTTAAAAGAAAAAGAAAAATCACTATGTACAGCTTGTGGATATGATGCATTATTTTTAAGGCTTTACCAAGTGGTACACAAATTAACTTCTAATTTAAAAACCCTTCCCTTTCCTCCATCATCAATGCATGCAAAATCATACCGTTTCAGAAACCATTGTACAATTTTATAACCATTCATTTTAATAAAATTCAATATTTTAGCACAATTGTAATGGAGATTTTAATTTTCTTTTGATTTCAAGTACATTAATTTTGTTCAAGGAATTTAATAAAATAAAATCAACTGAGGTTTGAGGCTTGGCAGGCCTCATACTGAAGACCAACGTACTAGATATAGGTAGTCCTTGACTTATGACCACAGCTGAGCCCAAAATTTATGCTGATAAGCAAGACATTTGTTAAGTGAGTTTTGCCCCATCTTACAACCTTGCTTCTCATAGTTGTTAAATGAATGACTACAGTTTTCAGTTAGTAACACATTTGTTAAGTGAATCGGGCTTCCCCATTGACTTTGATTGTCAGGTCACAAAAAGGGATCAAATGACCCCGGGACATGGCAACTGTCATAAATATGAACCAGTTGACAAGCATTCAAATTTTGATCGTATGACCATGGGAATGCTGCAATGGTCATAAGGGTAAAAAAGGGTCATAAATCACTTTTTCCAGTACTGTTGTAACTTTGAATGGTTTTGCACCTGCTATTCAGAATACATCTGATTACCCCCAACATAAGATCTTTTTTTTAATATGGTAGCACTTACCTTGCATATGGGATGTATGACAAACTGTACCTAAAAGAAGAGAAGAGAAATTATGTTTTAGCATCCTTTTGCAGTCATCCACAGATAAATCAATCTATTGTAACAATTTCATATAATTAGCTATTCAGATTATACTTCAGATTAAAACAAGAGATATACTGCTACAAGATTCCTAATTCTACCTTCGATTTCAGATTTTGTTGTAAATGTAGAAACTCAAAATAGTAAACAAATATTAGTGCTATTGACTTATACATGTCCTAGAAGGAAGGTTTAGTAAATAAAGATTTTACTCCTCCCCCATCAATTAATTCAAAATTCAGTATGCATATAAACAAGAAATTGAAGTTGCCCATTGGGCCAGGGGACAGGTCTTGTAAGTGATGACATCCCCTCAATAGTAGGAACGTTTTCTCTTGAGGATATGGAGGGCCCCTACTCTACAAGTATTCCAAAAAGAAGGCAAAGCAGATCTGTTCCAGAGAGCATTTGGCCTTTCAGTTAAATGAAAAATGACTGTGATGCATTAGGGCTTTTTTCCCTGATTTTTATTTTCTCTATATGTTTCTAATGCATTATTTTGGGATTTCTTATATCCTGACCAATCCCATTTGGATTGGGATGGGCTAGAAATATTGTGCAATGAATAATAAAAAATACTGTTAACAAATAAAGGATTGATCTATGGTCAATATCCGAAATGCCAAGTCTTTAAATTATGATCATTACTTGTTCATAATATGCTACGATCTTTGTTTCAGCTTG
>JANHFL010003129.1:127970-144059 GCA_032468155.1 Oxyrhabdium leporinum | reverse complement strand
TATTGCTTATAAGCTGTAAACCGCCCCGAGTCTTCGGAATGGGGCGGTATATAAATGTAAAAAAAAAAAAAAAAAAAGACAGGACAAGAAGCAATGGATGGAAAATAATCAAGGACAGAATCTAATCTGGAATTAAAAAGATTTTTTCTGAACAATAAAGCAGTGGAATGAGTTGCTTCCAGAAGTTGTGGGTGCTCCATCACTAGAGATTTTTAAGAAGAGCTTGGACAACCGTTTGCCTGAAATGTTATAGGGTTTCCTGCTTGAGCAGTTGGACTAGAAGACCTCCAGGGTCCCTTCCAACTATGTTATTCTTTTATTCATTCTATACTATCTCCTTAAGCTCAAAATCTATCCTGGAGCTTGTAATACCAATATAGCATTTTTTTCACCTTATTTCACTGAATTAATGGAAACCATATATATTTACAAAAATATACCATTGGACTATGTTGTTGATATTCCTGCCTTAACAGTCTACTTTGAACTTTAAAAACAAAGTAGGAATTGAGAAGCACAGGTAAGCTTTCATCTATAACTGGGATGTGCTTATTTGCTGTCAGATCAAAAACTTAGACTAAATCAAAAAAGAGAAATATGTGGTTTTTCTAGTGTTGCATTGTTATCCTCAAAGAAACAATAGGAGCATATAGAAAAATTAGCAAATAAGCAGGAGTCAGAAGCCAGGAAATCAGATTCAGGAACCAAAGAAAAATAGGACCCAAGATGTAAATCAGGATCATAAACGGAATAGACATTCAGGTTCCCAATGCTGGGATAATATAGGTCAGGAGTAAGAATTTATGACTATTGAATTCTAGCAATGCACCTGTGTGTTCGAGATGTATTTATGGTACAACCAGTAATTCTGTTTCCCTTGTGCAGTTCCAGCTTGTTTTAATTTGAGTAATTTCAGAAAGTCGAACCCCCTCCCCAGTTGCCTTATAATGTATGTTGTTGACTGTCAATGAATAGGCACTTTTATTTTCAGAGTCAGGTTGTTTCAGATTTGTCTAGTGCCCTAGATCAGAATAGATATTTTTCTCAGCTGGGTGACATTCTGCTCAGCTGTTCTTGGATTAAATAGCAATGCTTTTTCAGATTCCACTAGTTCAGCCACTTTCTGGCCAGACTTGAAGCTTCCAGTTTATCTTCACCTATTCTTTGAAATAGCAATGGTTCCCAAATGTCGTTTTCTTTCTCTTATTTGTTTGAATAAAATTGATTCATGAAAGCTCTCAACATCTTCCTCCATTGGCCATGCTATTTAGGATTCAACAACATTTAAGGATCAGTAGGTTACTCGTTTCAGATCTGAATTACATTCTCTTGCCTTCTACTCATATTTCCCACTGGCCCAGGGGTGTCAACCTGGTGGTCCGCGGCCTGGATGCGTCATGTGCAGGCCACGCCAACCCTGGCTCTGCAAAGGCAAAAAACATTGCAATACGTCGTGATACGTCATGTGACATGATCGAGTTTGATCTAGCCAGTTTGATCTAGTGGTTAAGGCATCAGGCCAGAAAGCAGTAGATTATGAGTTCAAGTTCTGCTTTAGTCATGAAAATCAGTTGGGTAACTTTGGTCTAGTCACTCTTTCTCAACCCAATCCTCCTCACAGGGTTGTTGTTGTGGGGAAAGTAGAAGGACAAAAGTTGGATATGTTTGGATTGTTGGATTGTGTTGGATGTGTTTTCCACCTTGAGTTATTTGTAAAAATAATAAAGGCGATAAATAAATAAATAAACATATATAGCTCTGATATAGCCCACATCATTTTACATGTTTTGCACAACAAAACCTATATTTTTAAAATTTAATTCACTCTCCATATTAGTTATTGGACGGTATTTAGTTCCTGCATTACAGATAGTTCTTGAATATGGACTATAATGGAACCTATCTATTATAGCTGCAAGGTGTGACAGTCATTAAGTGAGTCACCCACACAATTGTTTTGATTAATGACCCCCGATGCCTGATGCTGTTGTTAAGTGGAACATGATATCTTCAGGTTCAGCACAGGCCCAAGCACACCTGCCCCAGCCCTCCTGAGGCCTCCACCACCTGAGTCACTCCATGCTCTGCCACTCGGGATTCATGGAGACTGCTTTCCCCCTCCACTGGGTTTCCGCAGGCTTTGGTTTTTCTCCCCAACCATCTACTCGGCCATCCCTTACAGAGCTTCCTTAAAAAAGGAAAGCCACTGCAGGATTGCAAGAATAGCACCTGCAGGCAGAATAGCACATGGTTGCCACAAGGCTTCCTCTGTAGAAAAGCTGAGCCTCTATCATCTGGGCACCTCTCTCAGAAGTTGCAAAAAAAAAAAGGTCGAAAGGACCCTGGAGAAGGCCATCTCCTGCAAGTCTCTGGTAGCTGAATGGCTGGGTGGGAAGCAGGCCTAAGCCTGCAAGCTGTAGCCACTTCATGTGCGTTGCAGCTGGCCTGAGGCTCCCCTGGGTGACTTTCTGAATGGGAAGTAAACTCAAGTCTTGTGGGAACCCAGCAGGGTGGGGTGGGTGGCTGAAATAGGAAGGGGGAGAGTGCTACAGCATCCCTGTGGTTAGTCATAAGGGTGAATGACTACGGGGATGCTGCAGTGGCTGTAACTTTGAAACCAGGTTGTAAGTAGCTTTGGGGGGGGGTGTCTGTCTTATCTTCAAAAGTTTGCTAAGTGACTTGTCATAAGTCAAGGATTACCTATATTGTAATTTTATTTTCTTTTGTTTCATGGTGAAAAATATGTGACTGCACATATTAATTAGAAATGCCCTTACTAATTAAATTATTTTAAACGTCAGTAGCTAGCCTTTCTGCCATTAGAAGAGTGATAAATATTTCCAGAAATGATTTGTCCATGGTGTTCATATCCATGATTATTTATATTTAGCAGAATCTAAGCATTTATACATTCTCCAAATGTTCTTCTAATTGGAATCTTTTACAGGCTTATCAGAGTAAATTGATATGAAATGCTCCAGAAAAGCCTATTGCTTACCCTGATTTTATGTTTGCTTATGTTTGCTCCAGTGGGTTTCTATTATACCAGAAAAAATATATATCTGCCTACAAAAGCCTTTTCAGCTGGCTAATGTACGGATGTTGGGAGACAAGGGAGAAAGTTTTATTTGTGATTCTACCTATTTCCCTGAAATTCAAAATATTGGAGAGATGTACCAATATAGAGCTTGAGACTGCAACGATAGTATCCCTGCCAATAGGAGGGAATGTTGGATCCAAGCTATTCTGTTTCAAATTAGCCTTCATAATTTGCTCTTCAGCAAAATTCAGAGTCCTGAAGAAAAGATTCATTTTGTTACTACCTTGCTTGTATTTTTAGGCCACCTAATTAGAAAGAGAGATGAAAGTAAGTAGAAAAATACTGCTTTATAGTACAATTTTATGTAAGTTTATCCAAAATTAAAGTCTATTACTTTTAATAGAACCTATCTTCAGATAAAAGTGAATAGGATTGTAAGCTTAGTAGCATTAGAATACTGGATATTAGTACTATTCTGTAATTTTTGATGCTTTCTGTCTCCCAAAAATACATTTTCTAAGTATTTATGTGACTTTTTAGAACTGCTTTTGTTTAAAAAAAATGTTACACTCAGAAATGAAGTGCTGAATAGGTTCTTTGGTAAATATTAAGTTCTCAACCAAAAGGCTTATTTTGACAATGTTACCAGAAATAAAACACCTTTGCTTTAACTTGCTTTTTTAAAGCTTATAAACATGTGAACTGGCATCTGGCATAGCAGTTATAAAACTTGTCATATGAAAGGAGTATATCATTTGTTCTAGTTTAAAGTCAATAAAATGCTATGATTTCTTAGTTCGGGGTGGGCAAGATAATAAAGCTTATCCAACATTATGAAAAAAATAGAATAGTCAGTGTTGGTGAGATGGACGGCTATATAAATGTGATAAATAAATGCCTACAAACTTTAATCAAGGTATAGTGAACCTTCTGACAATATATTATTTTGCCTTCCCAAAATATCAGTTCCGTATCCTAAAGGTACAGTACAATGCCGTGCTATGAAGCCTCCATTGACTTTGAAGACAGGCTCTGCCAATCAGACACTGATTGAAAACTGTGAGCGGGGTCACAGAATAACACCTACAGTTACTACAACAATAGATGCCAGTGTCCCATTGTGCTAGACTCTGTGCTTCCAGACTGGGACTGCAGAGCCACCTGTGTGTCCTCAGATGAAGTGCACAATTGTGCCTCTTCTTCAAACCTGAAGCCTATACAATACTGTACTGAAATGCTTTTAATAGGAAGCACTGGAAATGCACTTTAAGTAAGTAAATAAAGTTAAACTCTAAGCAAACATATCTGGGGCATATTAAGCATTTTCTTCTTTTTGCCTTTTGCTGCTGATTTATAATATTTGAATTTATTATGTGTTACTCCTGGTGTGCCTGTTACTGCAAATAGTTTCTACCTAGAGCCCTCCAGGTAATCCATGACATAGATTGGATTGTGCACTATTTCTCTCTTGTGGGAAAAAAAAATCCCTTTTGCTTTACAGTTAGTGCAGTTCATTTACCCTGATCAATGGAGCTGATGGAAAGAGATTTTTTTTTGTTCTTCAAAAGATGTATTTGTTTTAAACACAACTTGTTAGAATTCTGGTGTTCCTCTAAGACAGTTCATGGCAGAGATAAGCAGTGCTTCTTAAGGTAAAATGTGGTCTCTTGATTAAATAGGAAAACTCTTATTTATCAAGATGCTAGTGATGGCAGAAGGGTGGTGCTGAAGTTGAACTAAGAGTCTTTTTGTTCCAGATTTTGCGGAGAAAGGACAAAACAAGTAATCTGATGTTAATGAGAGAAGTTTAATCTAAAATCTGTTAAGACTTTTGGATGCCCATTATTGGTATAGTACAGATGTTCATGTTTCCTCTTCATTTGCACGAGTTTTCATCTTTCACACCTCACAATACTTCTAATATCCTAGCTAGTAAATTGTTGAAGTGGTAATATAGGTTAATCTTCTGTGCATAAATTTACTTTAGGAAACAATCTAGGAAAATCTCTATTCAGCTCATAGGCTTTCTTGCCACGTATAGCTCCTTCTGAGTAACAGTAATTAGTAACATTGATAGCCGACAAAAATTAGTAATATATTTTCCTATGTTTTCAGCTGAGAAACACAAAATTAGAGGCGTAAGACCTATAATAGGATAAATTCTCATTTTTTTTAAAAAAAGACTAAAACATTGATCAACACATGAACAGGATGCGTCTCGGCTCACTTTGTTTTCTTGCCTGTCCAAAAATAAAAGAAAGAATTAACTTATGGCCTCTAGTAAGCTGCATAGCTGCCTCTAGTTACCATCTGTGGTCTAATGGATAGTGCTTAATTAGATGTTGGAAACCTTGCTTGTCATTTGGACATGGCACTAAACGTTTGCAAAATATGTACACTTTCATTCATAGCTCCCATTTAATAATGTGTCGTAACATATTTCATTGTATTGTCTTGGGGTGTAGAAGGAAAAAGGCATTCTGATTACCTCTGGTTTTGAGCTGCGAAAATAATCAACATGTAAGCACTGAAATCTAGGGTCATCATACTATGCATTTAATTTCTGAGTGTTACTTTTTCTTGCAAGTTAAAAGGTTTTCAATTAATGATTTTACTACAGTACCAGAAGAGCTTGGTTTTCGTTAGCGGTATTTCTACCAGTTTGTGCTTGTAGATTGTCTAGATCAGGGTGTCAAACTCATGGCCTGCGGGCCGGATGTGTCACACGCTGGCCACGCCTACCCCTGTTTTAGCAAAGGGGGAAAAAGTTGCGATACGTCACATAATGACAACGTGACACCGCAAGTTTGACACCCCTAGTCTAGTTTGTCTTGAAGGACAGATGGTAGGACAGACAGGCATAGCTTTCTCTGTTTTTGTACAATTTTTTATTAGGAGTTTTAAATGTAAAGATAAAAAACTAACAAGAATATCGGACTGTGTCCTTTTAACTTCAATAACCTTCATTTTTCAGCAATATCCATCTTTCAAAGCAAAGAAGTATAACTTCAAGACCAGTAAACTCAATCCACCTCTTCGCATCTTGGAAAATCTTATATTTAATTTGTCCTCCCCCCGCCCCCGATGCCAGACAAATTTAGATATGTCCTTTGCCATTGTTTCAATGGTGCATTGGTTTCAAGACAGGTATTGTCTGCAACAAAAATAACATTCTAGGTAAACGTTTATCTGATCTTTGATCAGTGAAATTCAGATTCATCATGGTTTGTAGAGGCTGTGAAAATTCATCCTCGAAGCACTTATAGAACAAACCTGATAAACCATCTGATTCAGGCATCTTCCCTGGTTTAATCTTTTTTATAGCTTCTGGAACTTCCCTTATTATTATAGAGCCTTCATAATTTGTATTTGTACCTTGGTAATCCTGGGTTATTTTTTTCTAAAATATTCACTTTTCTTCAATGGAATGTCCTCTATATAGATTGGAATAATGCTGATGAAATGCTTGTTTCATAACCACAGTATCTTTTTCCTGAAGTTTTAATATCAATTTTCTTTTCTCTTTTTGCAATTCATATGCCATCCATTTTCCTGCACAAGTTTTTGTGCTTTACACAGTTCATTTTTATTTCTATTTCTCTTATTATAATATAGATAGTGGTTGCTGTAAAATCTTCATTTCTTGAGGTACTTATCTTCTGAATGAAGGCAAATATACATATCCCAGGATTATCTTCCAGGGTACTTATCTCCCTGGAAATTTATTTAATTCATTCTATCTCATCCAAATATTTTGTCTTTTCTCTTGCCTCTTTTTCTTAAGGTCAGTATTATATTGAAACAAATACCCTTAATAAAAGCTTTAGTTGCATACCTTCTTATATAACTGCCTTTATTTATCTAAGTGGAGAACGAATTTGAGCAGAGTGCTGGAAGAATTTTCCTTTTGGAGATAAAGTAGAAGGCGTTGTTAGTAATATACAATGATATATTGGAGAGCACAATCCAAGGCAGAATCAAATTCCAGGTGCCCTTTCTGGAATAGACACAATTAATAAAATTAAATGAGATCAGGCAATAAATACAATTCTACAGGTGCAGAGGCAAATACGTGGGAAGAATCTCAGCACTGTAACTGGACACAAACTGGACATTAATCAGAAATGTGATACATTTAGAAGAAAAAAAGCTGTGTTTGTAGGCATAATTATTAGAAACACAGTTTTCAGTTTATTACAACTAGTCACCTCATTCAAAATTAGTCTGACCTTTTCCAATACTGGTATCATATTTTAAATGAGTTTGAATTAGACAATGAATCTGGTCAACGGTATGGAAACAAATTATAGGACAAAATGTGGAATAATGTCCAGCTTGGGGAAATATTCACTCTGGAAGACTGTCACATAAAAGAACAAATACCTGAAGTTTGTTGCTATAGAGTGCAGGATACAGTTTAATGGGCTTCATTAATACAAATGTAAATTTCAGTGAAATATCTTGAGAAAATATAGCACTTCATTAGGGGGAACCAATTACTGAAAGAATTAGGGCACTCCTACAGTGGAACAAAGAGTAAGCAGCCTTTTGTAGTGTTCCTCTAACTCTGAATTTATTACCTCAAACAGTATTGGATTTTATGGCCCTCAAAAGTTCCCTCTGTGAATTGTTTGGTATTTTCTGATGCAAATAACTGAAAGGTTTTGAGCTGAGAACAATGCCACTTCCTCTGGTCTTGAAACTATTCCCCTGTTGATGCAGCCTACGAATGTGTTGGCTTTTTTGACAGCTGTAGCATACTGCTGACTGTAAGTGGTGGCCCACTAGGACATAGATCCCTCTCTTAGGCACTACTATTGAGCCAGGTACTGCCTATCCATGTTCATTTCTAAGTGCCCACAAATCCTTTTTGATTGCTTTTTCCAGGATGTTCCAAGGACTGATGTTAAACTGATCTGTCTAGAGTTCCCTGAATCCCACTTTTTAAAGACTGAAACGGCATCGGCTCTTTTCTAGTCCTCTGGCAGTTCCTCCGTCTCCAGGAGCTCTCAAAGATTTCATTCAGTGTTTCTGAGATCACATCTGCCAGCTTCTCAGGAGAGTAAACCATCCAATCTAGGAGACCTGAACTCATTCAAACAAATAGGTGGCTTTTAACTGATTCCTTATCTATTTTGACCTGTATTCCTCTTCAGTTTCCCATGGTGCTGCTTTTGACAGGTTGGAGTATTTTCCCCCTTCTATGTAAAGACAAATGCCAAAAAAATGAATTAAGCAGTTCTGCCTTCTCCCTGCTGCATGTCATCTTCTCCTGCCAGTAAACCAATCATTTTCTTGACTTTTCTCTTTCTCCTTACATATCAAAGAGACTTCTTTTTTGTTACTTTTGGCATTTGTTCCAGGTCTTAGCTCATTCTGAGCCTTTTGTTTGTTGTTATTTTTGGCATTTGTTACAAGTTTATTTTTTTAAATTTTCTTTGTCCTTGCAGATTCAGGCTATTTACTAGTATTCTGCTCTAGTTATAAGCCCCTCTTTCCATTTTTATATTTTTATCATTTTTGTCCCCCAGTTTGTCAGAGAGCTCTTTGTGTAGCCACACTGTTCTCGTCAGATATCTCTTGTTTTTCTTTATTTGTGGTATTATTTTTGTTTGATCCTTTACTATCTCAATTTTCAAAGTTTCCCAAGTATTTCCCTCTAGAATTTCTATCCATGGAATTCTTCCTATTCTTTCTCTTAGTTTGTTGATGTAATCTCTCTTAAAATCTAGCATACCGATCTGACTTTGTTTAGTTATCCTTGCCTGCATTATGGTGAATGTTAGCATGACATGGTTGGTCACTCTTTCTCAAAATTGCTACAACTTCTGCTCTCTGAACCACTTCATTCCTATTAGTAAGCATGAAGCCCAATATAGCTGACTCTCTAGTTCCTTCCGCCACCTTTTAGATGACAAGATGTCAGCTATGCACATCAAGAAACTGTTTGATCATCCACTTGCTGCAAAATTAGTTAGTCCCCAATTGGCCTGTAGGGCAAAACCTATGGCAATGTCATTTTTTGCCTCTTAATATTCACCCAAATACTTTCAAAAAGAGTTTCATCCTTGGTATCATATATTTCTGTACATGTATAGTAATTTTTCTCATACTGCTATAAGTTTTTGCATTTACACAGTCTGAAAAGTAATAGTGGTATTTGTGTACAAAACACAGCACAGTGTGCATATATGCACTTTGGTGGTGGCGCAGTGGTTAGAATGCAGCATTGCAGACTATCTCTGCTGACTGCCAGCAGTTCAATCCTGACCGGCTCAAGGTTGACTCAGCCTGCCATCTTTCCAAGGTGGGTAAAATGAGGTCCCAGATTGTTGACTCTGCAAACCACTTAGAGAGGGCTGTAAAGCACTGTGAAATGGTATATAAGCCTTATTGCTATTGCTATTTGCAGAATCTGCTTGGAGAATGAAGACTATCACTACTAATGTCTAACAGTAAAGTCTTTATAAACAAACAAACAAAAAATAGTAACTTGCCAGATAGGCATGCATTATCATATATTTAATTGCTGCTTCCTGCAGCAGCTTCACTACTCCACTCCCATTGCATCTCATCCAGTTTAAACCAATGGTAGTAAGGCATAATTAATTCCCATTGTTATACTGTCAGGGGTGGAAACAGCCTGAAGAAAGCATCCAAATCACAAGCCACAGAGCCACAGTCCCAGCAGTGTTTTATTTTCAGTGCAGAACTTTCAGCACACCTGTTTTTGAAATAAGTAATTTTACTCGATGTTGAACTTAGACATTCATGTTTCAAGCCACTTCTGCATGGTAATTGCAACCTTTATTTATTTATCCCATTTCTAAAGCCACCAACTCACCAAGCAATTTTGCACATTTTTTTCAGAAAAATTAAAACCAACAGATACACAATAGGTAATGTAGCAGTTTAAGAAACCTTTCATAATAAAGACAAAAGTTGTTTTTTGGTTTTTTTTACATTTTTCATATTTTATCTAAACAATTTTGCAAGTATTTGTAGCATGGAAAGAATATAGCTGCCCGAGATGGCTCTTGCTATTATTTCGTTCCTTTTGAAAGTTAATTGATTTATAGTTGTGTGATTCATTGAAATATACAAATTTTGTTGGGAAATGTTGCTCATGAGAAGACATTGCCTCCTTAATATAGATATTTGCCAGATTTTGAGCCTTCCTCTAATTTATGTGATACATCAATTTTCTCATCATCGCTTTTATAGACAAGAAACTTGGAAAACATTACTTTAAAATGTCTTGCTGCTGTGGAAACCTTTTCTATTTCTTGCAATAGTACTAATGATAATAACTTTATGTTTGTATTCACAGAGGTATCACAGGCATTGTTTGATTGTTTTACTATTATTTACATCACCAACTGAACACTTAAAAGTATCATCTTCAATTTTGTTGATATAGCAAGAGAATAAAGGTCAGTTGTAATACTTGCTTAGTTAGAAGATACTGTTCCATCTTGGGAGAGTAGTTAGCAATAAATCTTTCTGATCTGATGGACTGTTTCCTCCAGATACTGTAATTAAATCAAGAGTATATCTGAAAAAAGTGCCCATATTCTTTATAGAACCATTCTCTTGAGACTTTACCATGATTGAAAGGGCTTCTTACTCATCCAAATGCTTATCGTGGATTGTTCAGGTTAGATGGAGGGTTCCTAATATGTTATCTGTAACACAGATATTGTATTTGTAGCTTACCACAGGTGTTTACTGTCACGTAACCACAGCAGTCAAGCAGAGAAGGCTGGATGTCCAGTGATAAGGCTGTTGTCTGCAGATAAACCTTCAGAGGCTCACTGATGCAGAATCTCAGTTAAATGAGAAAATAATAATTTGGTGGTAGATGTTTGGATACCAATAAATGTATGTCCTTTGTAAAGTTTGCTTAGGAGACCAAATGGATAAAGGCCTGGCTTAAGAAAAACGAAGTCTCCAAGTCTTATATTGCTAATCACCTCCCAGATATTTTTCACATTTCATAGTGGTTTCACCATCTCACAAGAGAAGGTAAATGCAACTTACTGTTTATTTTCCTAAACTCTCATTATTTTACTTGAGAAAAAAATGTGGAGTAGAATAGTTTTTCCATTCCAAACCCATGGAGGATTCTAGTGGAGGTCAGATTTCAGTGTGGAAACTTTCTCCCTTGTACATCTTTGTCATATTTTCAACTATAGCTCATAGCTGTGGCTCACTTCATAGGTACTTCTTTTAGACATAGAGTCTAAAAGGGAATAATGATAAGCACTATTTTATTTATGTTTCAGAGCTGTTTCAGGGACTCAATATGCATTTGGATGGTGTTATTTATTAAGCATTGTGTGCTTCATTGTGTGCTTGGAATTTCCTAAAAATAACCTTTCTAATGAAGTCATTAAACATTTCTGATTAAATTTAATATTTCCAGGGAATGAGGGTGGGTTCTTATTATTAACTGATAAAAGAAGAGGAAACAGAAAGTAGAATATATAGAACAGGGGTGTCAAACTGGTGTTGTCACGGTGGCATCACGTGACATATCGTGACTTTTCCCCCTTCGCTAAACCGGGCATTGGCGTGGCCAGTGTATGACGCAGCTGGCCCATGGGCCATGAGTTGACAGCCCTGATATAATGGATTACTGTAATTTGTTCTACATAGGGTTGCCTTTAAGAATAATCTGGAAATGTCAGATGGTGCAAAATACAGCTGCCTGTGTGCCTATTGAGCAATTTCAATATTGCCATATGACACTGCTGTTAGGGCTATCTTGGCTTCTGGTTAATTCAAGTTGCTGACTATTGTCTACAAAGCTCTGTGTGGCTCAAGGCCAGGATATCTGGTAAACTGCCTATTATAGATTTTTGGAAAATCAGTGTGGGTCACTAGGGAATGGATGTTGAAGGATCCCACAAGTCAGGTGGTAAAATGGAAGAGGGTGCAGGAGTAGACCTTTATAATAGGAACTATTCTCTTGGATAATTTATCCCTGAAAACAAGAGTGATTTTTACTGTCATGGCATTCTGGAGACTGAATCATTTTTTGTAACTAGTACTGGATGTGAGAAACATAGTGTTGGAAAAAAAAATCTTACAAGTGATTTTATCCAAACTCTTGCACAGTGCAGGATCTACTAGAACATCCCTAATAGATTACCATTTAGTCTCTATTTAAACAATTTTGATAACATTCACTATTTTATGTGGCAGCCTGTTCCGCTGACTAACAGCCCGTGCAGTCAGGAAATTCTTACTGACTTCCATCCTTAAACTTTATTTTTTTATCAGTTTTGAAACATTTGTTGTGATCCTGCCCTCTGGGACAGTAAGTGGAGATTTATTTATTTTTTAATGTGCCAACTTTTAACGAGCCTATTTGAGGATTTCTATCTTCCCTCCAATATGTCTTCTATAGACTAAACATACCTAGAAACTTTAATTATTCCAATAGGATTTGCTTCCAAACCTTTTTTTGCAGTCCTCCTCTGAACTCACTCTAGGATGTCTCTGTTCTTTTCCAGTTGTAGTGTCTAGAATTAGATACAGTATTCCAGTTAGAAATTTGATACATCCCAGCTAATAGATCTTCTTTTTCAAAATTTGAAGTTTGGTGTCCAGCATTTTTTTACACTGCAGTTATTCCATGTAAAATTTTGATGTAATTTATAAATTAGTTGTTGAAGATCAGCCCTAAAGTGTTTGGGTTAATTGCCAATAATTAAGCAGTTCTAGATGCATTCAATTAATGTTCTTGGTGATGGGAAAAATACTTTTTGTCTTTATCTGCTAACACCATTAGTTTTTTAAAAATATGATTCTCTGGTTATTTTCCCTCTTACCAGTTGTTGAAAACAGCTGAAGCAGCTTAAAGACATCTATTTTTGAATGAACAGAGGGTGGGAAAAAGTATTCTCTTGGAAGGCTAGATGATGAATAATGGGCAAGCAACTTAAGTGAGGATCACTGAACACAATGCAAAGTTCATCTTAAATAATAAAAATATAAGTAATAAAATAAAATGTGCCTTTGGGTTTGAGGTGATGCCCACTATTTTAATAATATGGGTCAACAGTTAAGGATATTTTTTTATATATTACATGACTGATCTAAGATTTTTTAAAAAACTATCTAATGTCAAACATATAGGCACCCATTGAATAAGAAGCTGAAAATTCATATTCCCAGGAACAAATATCACATTTCTAAGTACTTGCTTGGGATGGTTCCAGTCTTTTCATTTCAATAGAACTATTTTCACATGTTAAGTGAAATAATAATCAATGAAAGAATAAATAACAAATTCTAACATATTGATTTTGTTCCTTATCTGAATTGAGTTGGGGAGAAAATGCACTATTCTTGAAAGAATCTGATTTCTGGCGGTTTTGTTGCATTGAAAAAAGAACATGCAAGAAAAAATAATACATGCATTCAAACAAAAAATAAATAACTTTCTTCCAATTCTTCTACGTTTATTACCAAATACTAATTTATTGGCCTAGTCTATTAGATAAAGAAATTACCAGATTCAGGAGATCTTCTAGTTTAGGATGGTAAAATACAGTTGAGACAGGTATTTTATAGACTCTTTCTAAGATGTTTTTATTCTGTTTATAAGCATTGTAAAGATAGTGTCTGGCTTGAAAAATGTGTAGCTTGATGCCTGTAAAGAATTAAAAAATGTAGCTCTTTATATGGGGAGTAACTGAAGAATAAATCCAGCACTCCTAATTCAGTAGTGATCTAAAGAAGAAAGTGTGTGTGTGTGTTGCCTTTTTTATCCAATTAAATCCAGTAGTGTTATCTGTCAGGATTGTGTATTGGAGACCTCTTTGGTTAAAATGTGGGCTTTTACTTTCCATCTTGCTACATTAAAAATGCAAGTATGCTTATTCTTGAATTCATAGTTGGCTTTTATACCAAGAAGTAGTGCACTGTAGTTCAACTGATAAATTACTATCTCTTTTTCTAACACATTCCATTGCTTATTTTTGCATGTATTAGCTTTCGCCTCCTAGAGTAAAACAAAGGTGGGTGCGGTCCCTGATTGGAGAATGAGAACAAAACCCATGATTGCATGGTATTTTTTTTTGTAAAGCAAATCTGAACAGTTGAATTTAATTTCCTTCTGTGGATGCTACTTATTTAAGTAGCAGAGTTGGTACTTCCTATTTCGAGGCATTTGAACTGCTTGAAGTTCTCTCAGGGAAAACATAGAACATGCTTTGATTTAAATATTTTAGCAAATTTGCATTACAGATGCCCTGAATACTGTTTACTTCTGTCAACCTGGATAAGCCACCCGCTAATAATAATTGAAGCCTTTTGAATCAGGTATTACTGATTTGCACCTATATTAGTAAGGGATGTTTTGAATGAATGTCTTTTAGAATAACCAACCAAAAAAACCCTTCATGCATGGGTACCTCCCATAGACCTAAATGGTGTATGTTTGGTTTTGAAAATGTTGAAAATTAATAGCAATGCCATTATTTCCATTTAGAGTTTCAGGAACCAAGCAATTCTTCCAAAAACTGCAACATTATTTCTGTTATCTATCATTCTTGACCATTGGTCAAGTAGGCACACAAATCAGAGGTTTTTATATGATTTCTTATTTCATTATATATTTAGATGCATTCTATATTTTTAACTAAAATAACAATATTAAGTAGAAATGGGAGTGTTAATGATCTGTGGCAGGAAAACAATCACAAGTATTGTGGGTAACTTGACCTGCAGGCCACAGTTTCAGCTGCTGCTGATTTTCAGTGCGTTAAAATAAATAATGCGGAAGGGTGAGCTATAGGATGTGGATTATGGTCTTTCCTTTGTGCTGTTTGCTTTGGCAGCTGCATTCACTTCTTTTTCATCTTTTCCACATTCCATCAAATCCACTTGCTATTCTTAATCCAAATGCAATTGTGCTCAACACAGTTGTTCCATACACCTTTTATAGCACTTCAAATGCTCAATCATACAAACGCCAAATGGATGAGACATAGTGTTTTCTTGCATGTGCCTGTTATCTGTAAAATTCAAAGAAAACAATTTTAAATTGTTTAGCCTATCAATTACATGAAAATTTAAATCTTTTGTCCTGTTCCTGTCTTTGATTCTTTTAAGTGCTTTTTCATAGAAGAAAATATTCCACATTGTGAATTAAGTTTGTAAACATTGGCTTTTTCTTTAATGCTTGTTTTTAGATATGACCTTTAAAGGAAAAGAAAAAGATTGCTTGCTCAAAAACTCACAGTGGCTTTTACTACACTCGCCCACACATTTTACAGCAATTCAGCTGTAGTCAGATATAAAAAGGAAACTCAACAGCAGTGACTGTGAGATGAGCATACCAGCATATAAATGTTGGTTCATTCAATCTCTTCATTTGACTATCCCTTCTGATTGAAGAATGCAAACAGAAAGTCCTGAGATATTCTTAGCTTCCTTTCTTGAATAAAGGGGCCCATGTAAACAAGTCTAGTCACTGATCATAGCAAATAAGCTTGCCTACTGTATTTTCTTGTAGGCTAACTAAACACATGAGTCAAACCTCCTTTACATTACTTTCTAGCCCTAGGAAAGAACACACATCTGTCAACTAAGAGATTGATTAATTAAATAAACATGTTATCATAAGAAAACTATTTCTAGATTTCAGAACAGAACGTAGAAAATCAAAGTAAGATATGTGGGCAGAAAGGGAGCTGAGATGATTTTTCCTGAATGCAGAATGAATTATAGTTTGATACAATTATTTAAAAAACTCTTAGATTGTGTTACAATTTAGGTAAGGGCAGTTTGGCTCATGAAACATTTTAAGCATTTCTTAAAATGGAATCATGAGACAATGGATGGAGCACTGCCAGAGAGTACCTTCCTCACACTATTTTTCAAGTAGACCTTCTAGTTTGATGCCAAAATATGATGAATACAAAGAAGCAACAGACACACAAGAGTTCTGGGTGAAGTTCCAATGTTTTCCTTCCTTCCTTCCTTCCTTCCTTCCTTCCTTCCTTCCTTCCTTCCTTCCTTCCTTCCTTCCTTCCTTC
>JANHFL010003129.1:115229-127886 GCA_032468155.1 Oxyrhabdium leporinum | reverse complement strand
CCTTCCTTCCTTCCTTCCTTCCTTCCTTCCTTCCTTCCTTCCTTCCTTCCTTCCTTCCTTCCTTCCTTCCATTCCTTCCTCCCTCCCTCCCTCCCTCCCTTCCTCCCTCCCTCCCTATAAAATGTGGTCCAGTTCTAATCCAGGATTACAGAAGAATTATATTGGACAGACTGCTTGGAAAGGAGGTAGTTTATTTGAAAGCATGGAAGTAGGTAGCTACAAAATCAGGGCGTTGAGGCTGGTAGTTTTTACAGGGAAATCGATCCTTTGTGGACATGTCTTTTGGAATGTGCAGCTTCGTTGGTGGAAAACATCCTTATTTCACTTCGTTCAGAGTGTGGATCTTTTCCCTTTTGTATGTGCCTATATGCTGAATTTGGGATGCCACATTTGTGTGTACAGGAAAGTGCTGCATCTTGATGTTCCTATCTTTGTTTTCCTTGAGATATAGGTTTAAATGTAGTTATTAAAAGTAAGTGATATATTGATTTTTGCCTACTCTAATGAAATAATTAGTTTTATTTATTGAGGGGAATTGCCCAGATTTGTTTTATCATTTTAGGGAGTCACTGCACCATAACAGGTGAGAAGGCCTGCCATGCGTGGTCTCAGCTTCATTCATCAAGTAGATTAGCCTGTAACATTTCTTGTTTTCCCATAAGCACTTAAAGTCATCTCCTTGTCCTCTTCAGGTTTCTGCTCAAGTGCCTGGACATACTAGATTGTTTCTTCTAAAGATTGTTTATATATTCCCAGTAGTCACAGAAATGTCTGTTCTGCTTTTGTTCCCCATCCTTGAAAGTTAATGTCATCTGATTGATATGTGTGAAAATGCTATTGTATTCTGAATTTTATTTATTCAAACATCTTTGTCCTAGCTATTTAAATACTTTTATTTGGGTACAGATTTTCTAGGCCAAAGTATTAGCCATTTCTTGGATAACAATTGCATATAGTACTGTCACTGTATAGTACAGTTTTTTTCTATTCCATATTTAAAAAGAGTGGATGATAGAGATAACCCATTCTTTGCATCTGAAGCAAGCAAGAATATCTCTAAACTGATATATGCATCATCACTGTTGTTATTGGCTGGTTGTTAACAGGCTTGCATCCTGATTCTGGAAAATATAGGTTTGAATGAAACAGATGGCAAGATGCTCCTTAATGCCTCCTTAACTTGAGCATATATTTTCTAAACGTCTTTGTTTAATGTGCAAGCTCAGGAAAAGGTGTAACTTAAGAGCAACCAATAGGTACAAGTATAGAGCAACCATGCCCAATCCAGATCCTTGCCTGTTTTAGATCTGAAGTGGAAAAAAAAACAGCCAAGTTAAGACAGCTCCCCATTTTTATTTTTGCAAAAAAGAGAAGGTAGAAAAAGAATGTACATGAAGGATGTTTTTTATGATATAGAGAGAGGCTTAATTCTGAAAAAAAAATGGAGTGAATTTGGTGTTTCATATAGGCTTGAGAAACTAAATTGGATTATTGATTGTAGAGACCTCTGCATTTGTCTCAAAGATCACACATTTCCCTCTCTTCATTAAGGTGGCAACAGTAGTACATCTTACTGTCTTTTGGGACTTTGTTTTATTCTAAGAGGTTTTGTCAAGTTTTTATATTTCTTTGACAAAAGAATGCCCTAATGCTTAAAACTGAGATGAAAAGGAGATTTTCTCAGGTTGCTGTTCTAATCCCTTCTCCACTAAACTAGATTTTGGGAGACAGAAATCATCTCTTGGCCAAGGCAATATGGCAATTGTCCATAATGGACTCTTAAGATAGTGCCCTCCTGCTGTGCTTGACTTCAGCACATCCATCAGAAAAGGTGATGAAATTTGTATCTGGGGAACCTGCTCAAAAAGTGTGCTTTTTCTAAGATAAAACAAACAATTATTTTATTTATTATTAAAAAAAAATATTTCATGGAAAGACCTACAAAAAGGCATCTATCAAACGATGCTATCTGGGACTTATTGCATTGATAACTATTATTTTAATTTTATTCTTGAAAAATATAAGCTGCTTAGAATCCTATTTAGTTTTAAATGACATATGCATTGCAATCCATCAATCAGTCAATGGAGGAGGCCTCTGATGAACTAAGAAATGGTCATTCAGTCCATATATTTCAGAAGCAATTCTTCAGGAACATTTTCAAACAACAGTTTTCACTACTTTTAGATATGATGATTATCCATAATGATCTCAAAGATGGTTTTAGTTATAAGGGAAAAAATCTTTGCAGTAAAAGAATTCTCTTTTTATTATATGGTCAATGATGTCATGAATTGAACATGTCTGTATGGATAACAACATTTATAATAAAGGTAGTGCAGTATTTAATTTTCATCAATTCCAGAGAGAACTGACCTTGCCTGCAATCAAAACTGTCAAGATTTCACCTTTTTTAAATTTTTCTGTGTAGTTCTAGTCTTAAAACACCTAAATGCATTTAGCAATATGCATTTTAAGGAAAAAAAATCAAAAGTATGGATTGCATGATTTCATTGATATTTCAAGTGCATTCCTTGATATAAATATACCAAGAAACTTTCACCAACAGAAAGCAGGGGTTGTCTGGACAGACTCTCTCTTTTTTGCCCTTTCTTTGCTTTTCTCTTTGCAATTTTCTCATACAGTTCAATAGCAGATTGGAATTGGATACAAAAACAGACAAAAATAGTTTTGTCCCCTCTGCAACCAGCAGGAGTTTGTATAGAACCACAAAAATCTCCTGTGAACAAGTGAAGCTCTTCCTTCAATGGGATTCAGATTCTGAACATTTTTATGAACACATTTATGCATTTTTAAAAACTAACTATAGATTAATTCAGAAATAAAATGGAGTAGACTTATGAATGAATACACAAGGCAGGGATATGGATGTATAGTAGTTTACTCCATTCCCATAATTATCAATGATTCTATAAGAGCAGAGTAAGTGTTATTGCAGTAACTCAGAGACCTAGCCGCTTGGTGATTTATGGGTTTGGTTTTAAATTCCCAAGAATTAAAATTTCAGTACCAACTAAACTAATGAATGAGTCTTTCCCTGAACTGTCGCTGACAGTGTGCAAAGATGCTACTGCTCTTAATTATTGTCTTTTTTGTTTCTTTCCTGTCACCTGTGTCTTTAGTTTAGTTTAGTTTACTTTATTGTCATTGCACCTCATACAACGAAATTAAATGCCACCTTCAGTGTACATTATAACTACAAAAATAAAACACAAACACACATCCTTCACATTCTATACAGTTGAACTGAAAACCCAATATTGCATTAACATTGCACTATACAGTAGAATTCAATATAGTTACTGCCTTGGGATAGAAGCTGTTTTTCAGCCTATTTGTCCTTGTTTTTATTATCCTGCTCCATCTGCCAGATGGTAATAGTTCAAAAAAAAGGGTGCCCAGGCTGAGATGGATCTTTAAGAATGTTTTGAACTTTCTTAAGGCAGCGGAGCAATAAAGCTCTTCCAAAGAGGGGAAAGGGCAAACAATGATCCTCTGGGCAATGACATTAACCCTCTGGATCGCTGTCCTATCTGCCACTGTGCAACTGGCAAACCATACACAGGTGCAGTAAGTTAAAATACAGCGGTAGAAGGTCACCAGCAGTTTTTCATTCAGTTGTTTCCTGAGAAGCCTCAGGTAGTATAATCTTTGCTGGGCCCTTTTGACCAGTGCTGCAATGTGAGTGCCCCATGTCAGGTCCTCTTTTATGATAAGACCCAGAAACTTAAAACTGGCCACTTGCTCCACTCAGTCTCCACTGATAAGCAAGGGCTGGATGTCTGATCCATTCCTTCTATAGTCCACTATAAGCTCCTTGGTCTTATTGGTGCTGAGGACCAAGTTATTGTTTCCATACCACGAAAGCAACTTGTCCACCTCATCTTGATAGGCAGATTCATCCACCCCAGAGATGAGTCCCACCACTGTTATATCACCTGCAAATTTAGTAATAGTATTACTAGTGTGAGTGGGAATGCAGTCATGCACATAAAGAGTATAGAGTAAGGGACTCAACACGCAACCCTGTGGTGTACAAGTGTTAAGAATAAGGTCTGAAGAGGTATGATTACCTAATCTGACCCTCTGAGAGCGGCTAGACAGGAAATCCATAATCCAAAGGCAGATTGAATAAGTCCAAGATCCATAAGTTTAGACACTAGATCCATAAGTTTAGACACGTAGACACTAGTCTATGTGGAAGTATTGTGTTAAATGCAGAGCTAAAATCTACAAAAAGCATCCTCACGTAGCCCCTCTGCTGTTCCAAATGAGTCAGAGCAGTGTGCAGCGTGATGGATGTAGCATCCTTTGCAGATCTATTTCTTCTGTATGCAAACTGGTGTTTATCAAATGTATGCAGAAGACCAGAAATGATGTGCTGGCAGACCAATTTCTCAAAGCACTTCATGATGATAGGAGTGAGTCTGGACTGTAATCGTTGAGGTTATTGATAGGGAACTTCTTAATACTATAATTTGTTTTTGTATCCATAACCTTTCTGTCATTTTGGTATGTTAACTTATCATAGCTACATTTTGGCTCCTGAAGTTGAAACTAGAGGCCTAAGAGATCTTTTGCTTTCTCTTTGTTAATTCCTTTCATATGGCTAGGGCTTACCTGGTAATATCACAAAGTTTTACCAGGTCTAGAAGCAAAGCCTTCTCCAATGGGTTGATAAATACTTAGGATGGAAGGCTTCAAATTGTTCAAAGACAAGAATTATTCTTAGTGGTGAAATCTATTTTTTTTACCACCAGTTCTATGGGCATGGCTTGGTGGGTGGCTTGGTGGGGGGGTCATGTGTCTGAGTAGGTGTGGCCAACTCTACATTGAGTTGGCCATGCCCACTCAGTCACATGGCTGATGCTGCAGAAACAGGGAGATTTCCTACATACCTCCCCCCCCCCGCTGCCCTTGGGCTAACAAAATAAAAGCCCATCTAAAGATTGAGACTGCCTGCTGAATGCTGGCAAAAGAAGGTTAGGGTGGAAAAAAGAAAAGGGCTGATGGAAACGCCCTGTTTTGGAGGTTCGTCTGTCTGCACCGCACTTGATCAGGATAGGGAGGGGGGGGGGAGCAAAAAGTCTACTTGGCTAATCACCAGCAAGATGGCAAACACGCACACATATTAGCATGATCACAGTGCCAGGACCTTCTGCGAGGAGATGGTATGCGGGCAAGTCCCTCTGGAGCTATGAAATGTGTGCGTATTTGCTCTGTGTGTATGTTTGAGGCTGAGAAGGAGGAGATGCCAAGTCTGAACTTTTCTGCCTCCCTTCGCAGCAAAGCTGCTTGGAAGGCAGCTACCACTAGCCTGTACCTTTAAAGTACTTTATTGCTGCCTGCCATCTGGCTGCGTGCAAAGGCAGCCAAGCAGGGCTGCTGCCACTGCCAAAGAAAAAGGGCTTGACTCTCTGGATCCCAGTCACTCCGCACGCTGAAGCCAGGTGTAGTGGTGAGAATGGATCATAAAAGGACAGGCTGAAGTGGCTGCCTTCTGAGCAGCTTCGCTGCAAAGGGAGGCAGCAACGTTCGCACTTGGTGTCTCCTCCTTCTTGGCCTCAAATGTACACACAAAGCAAAGAAGCACACATTTCATGGCATCGGAGGGACTCGCCCACACACCGTCTCCTCGCAGAAGGTCCCCCTCCCAGTGCTGTGAAATGTGTGCTTGTTTGATCTGTGTGTATGTTTGGGAATGGAAGAAAGCGGCGGCAGTGGCAGCCGGAGGCAGGCAAGCTCCGGGGACCATGGGGGGGCAGTTAGCTAGGCTGCACAGGGACGCAGCACTAGTTAGGAAGGGAAGCTAGCAAGCAGCAGCAGTGGTTGGAGGCAGTCAAGCTCTGGGGACCGTGGGGGAGCAGTTAGCTAGGTCGTGCGGGGATGCAGCACTAGTTAGGAAGGGAAGCAAGCAGCAGCAGCAGTGGCTGGAAGCAGTCAAGCTCTAGGAACCGTGGGGGGGGCAGTTAGCTAGGCCACACGGGGACACACTGGGTAGGAAGGGAAGTATGTGGCAGCAGTGGCTTGCTTACCCAGGCAAGTAGGCAGGCAGATCAGGAGCAGTTGGGCCTCAGGCACGTCCTCATGGGAAGGCAGGCAGAGACACTGTGTGGTGACTAATTGCTTGGTAAACTGATATAGGCTGCTAAGCCTATGCTGGAGTGGGGAGATGAGATGAAGAGTGATTGGGTGGGCGGAGTCAAGCAACAATTGGGCAGGTGGGATGGGGTGAGCAAGGGGCGGGGTGAGTGGTGAGCGGGTAGGGGCAGGGCCAGCCACAGGTGATATTTGCCGGTTCTCCGAACAAATCAAAATTTTCCCTACCGGTTTGCCTCAACTGATGTGAACCAGCTAGATTTCATCTCTGCCTAGACAGCTTCCTAGTTTTCCCATATGAATGGACCAGCTGTGGCCTTTACATAATCCATGTAAATACAATTACATCTCACCAATGAATATTTGAACAAACTTCTCATTTTAAATGAAGAGATAGATGATATAGATATAAGGGAATGTGTGCATACATGTGCACATGTACAAAGAAGTACCGGTAGAACCTACACATGCCAATGTGAAACTAAAGGAGAATGGTTTAATTTTCAGCATAGCTTTGGGGAGGATGCTTGAAACAGGTTCAATAGATAAAACATAGGAAATAAAATTTATATATATATATATATATAAAATTTCCTCTTTAAATTGAGTAGTGCATTGACAAAGAGAATCAGCAAACTGTTGGGTCTTATTTTCATCATTGGACTTTAGTATGATAGAACTGCTACTCTATAGAAATTATTTTTTTGCATATTTTTTCTACAGATTTATCAATCAGTTTGATGAAAAAGAATTAACAATTAATTTGAAATATTTTTCAACCAAGAAGGTTTTACAGTAATGTGAAAATATCTAGGAGTGGCAGAGCCAGGAGGCAGAGTCAAAAGAGGAATTAGCGTAGAGTCTCTACACTCTACATTCTCACAAATGGTCTAAGTCCAACTTCTGTTATCCCTTATCCAGTGCCAAAATAGTGCTAACCATTGGTTGATTAGATTCCTGTGCAGGGAATGAACAATAAATCAATTTAATTGGAACTTAATTGGCTTATTCTTTCGTGCCAGGCATGCAGTATTCAAGCTTTCTGCTACCTCCAACACTATAATAAACTTAAGGAAAGTGTTGAGTCCAGCACTCCCGAAAATAATAATAATAAAAAAACACAGAACCCTTTTGTTAAGCAGAAATCTTTCAAGAAATTGGGAAGGAATTTGAACTAAGTATAAGTCAGCTAGTTTTATTATCTGTCTAGCATATACATAAAAATTCAGAAATCAGAAATCAGCACAGGAATCAACATTAATGGGTTTGTAATCTGTATTTATCCACCGATTTCTGAAATTGTAATCTTTTGGGGGGATTGATATGTATATTTTATTTTTTCCTGAAAATAAAATGTGCCTTTCCTTTCCCAGATTGATTCCCAGATAAGGACTTTTAAATGCTACTTTTTAAAATCATGCTGTGAGAATTCAATTAGCACTGAACAGAAAAAAAATAATTAAGTTATCATTAGTATGCAAGCTGCTTCTCGAAGCTGAAATTTCTCTTCTTCTCTTCCTGCGATCACTTAAGGCTCAGCCATTTGTTGTTTTGTCTCCCTGAATTTTACCACCTGGAAAAAAAAATGGCAGCACTACAAGGAAGCTAGCAGTTAAATTAGCAATTGCCTGAGGACAAGGAATGGCATAGCTAAGCAATATGAAATAAATAAAGCTGAGATTGAGCATGTTGCACAGGGATTTTAATCTCTGTGGTAGAAATAAGATTTTTTAAAATGTAGAGTGAAATCCTGGAGCCATGTCCTACTTTAATGGGGCTCTCTTGTGTTGTGATGGCCTCCACTTTCTATTCTTCATCTACTGTCCCCCAACTGCGCCATTCTACCCTAGGATGTTCTACTCATTATGCTGTCCCCATTCACATTATTCAAAAGAAAGTCCCTCTCACTGCTAGTTTATTCATGAGAAGTAAAGTGCCAAGCAATCTCTCATATATAATAAATTGGAATGGATCTTGGAGAACATTTAGTCCAAATCTACACTATATTCAGTGCAGCAATACAGGAATTTCTCTAGGGTAGAAAGTGTTAAAATTAAAATATTTTCAGAATAAATGGGCTGATTCCATAAAGAAATGCAAAGCTCTTGTTGCATATATTGGGTTTAAGGAACTGATGTAGGAGACAGTAGGGGAAAATAAAACAAAAATAAGAACCAAACTACTTTACTAATTCAAAGCGTTATCTTTCAACTGATCTAACCAGGGATACAGAGGTTACGCCTCTAACAAGGAATACACAAACAGAACAAGTATGGATAAAAAGCCATTGGATTCTAAAATGAAGCATCAGCTGAATACATATAGTCCTTAACTTATGACTATTCATTTAACAACATTTCAGAGTTATGATGTTGCTGAAAAAAAGTGACATGATTAGTTGTTGGGGTTTTTTTTTCATTTATGATGACTTCAGTATCTTCATGCAGGTGATCAAGTTTCAGGTGTTTGGCAAATGGCATGTATTTATGATGGTTGCAGCATCCCAGGGTCATGTGATCTTTTGCTATACCTGGTAACATATTGAATAAACAAATATAGGGATGACATAATTCACTGAGCTGGAGTGGAACGATGTGCCTTAGTGAGGCAGACTTCAGCCATCCATGCACACCAATACGTGCATAAAATCCAACACAGAATTATCTTAAATAATGGGGCATGAATCTTCTTGTCATGGGTGCAGTAATGCATGTGTATGAAGTTCTCGTGTTTAGTTTGTATAGCATATGACAAAATGTTTTAACATAATGAAAACAAGGCAATCATAGTCTTTCAAGTATCCTGTGATTTCAGCATTATTTACCAAATGCTGTTTGCGTAAACCAAACGTAACAAATTAGAACTGCAACCTAAAATTTCCCAGTGTGAAATACCGGCTAAGCTTTTCATCTTCTAGTTTCATCCTGATTATCGATGCCAGCAGGAACCCAAAAATAGTTTGAGAGCAGTAGGGAATAATTTTCAAAGTGTAATATGGGCCGCTGTCTAGAACAAAGGAATTCTATTACAGCCTCAAAGACCTGGTACCTGCCCCATTTGTCATGATACTGAAATCCTTAGTCTCTGTACAAAAGAAAAACAAAACAAAACAAGGACCTTGCTAGTCAGAAATGGAGCAATCCATCGAAATTCAGCTTCTCCAAATTTGTAGATGTTTAAAGTCTATTCTCTTCCAGCTTCACAAGAATAAGAACACTTTAAAGAAAACAATGTCTTCAAAAATGATCCCTTCCTTGTATTTTAATGAACTGAGCCAAAAGTTTGTTTGTTTATTTATTTAAAGCATTTATATGGCTATCCATTTTTCAATTAACTTTGGGTTGCAATATAACTTCCATTTCACTTAAAACTGCCAAAACACATTGTTGTCATGTGCATAAAAATATGCTAACAAGCATTAGTGTATGATGAAGTGCTGCTACACGCTGGCACATTACTTGTTTTATTGTTTATTTATTAGGGTTTTGTCCTGCCTGCATTATTTATATAAATGACTCCTGATGGTGAACATACCTAAAACTCCTTTCTCCTCCAATAGTCCCCCCCATAACAAAAACCTTGTGATGTGAGTTGGGCTGAGTTGTGACTGGCCCAAAATCACATAACTGGCTTTATACCTAAAATGGAACTAGAACTCACAGTTTCCAGGTTTCTACGCTGCGTCCTCAACCATTTAGATCAAACTGGAACATTATACAGGAAAGAAGAAGTTTGCTGTCATGAACTCACGTAAGGTATTATGTTATTATTATTTTTTCTGTCTATTTGGGGACATGCCATCCCTTGCCAGGAACATTTGCAGGTTTCATTTTCAATGTGTGTGATAGTCGTTCTACATGACTATTTCCTTCTTTTTTGCCAAAAGAAATATAATCCTCCTGGAATACTGAAGTTATGAACGTCACTTCGACATTTTATTTTATTTATTTATTTTGTTAAATTTATTTGCAGCCTATCTCGCTGTGGGACTACTCTGTGCAACTAAAGAAGAAAGAAAAAGAGTGTAAACAAAACAGAAGTAAAATAATAGAATGATAAAATAAACAATGAGAAAAGATAACAAGTATACATCAATATGATATCCAAAAAGATGGATGGGTGGAGAGCAGAACATGGGGAGGGGGGTGTCTGTGTGGAGTCTGCCATCAGTCCAGCAGCCACCTCCAGCATGGAACTCCCTCCCCCCAATTAGCAAGGTCTTCAGGCTCCGGCAGAATAGCAGGTTGGGTACCCTAAAGAGTAGAATGTTCCAAAGAATGGGTGCTGTGGCAGAGAAGATTTTTTTTCTGGATCCCAATAGCCAGAGTTCTTTGACAAATAAGGTCCATGGCAGGCTCTCTCTGCCAAAACAAGTAGGATGGGCTTTTCCTAGCAGGACAAGACAGCTCATTATTTATCCTATAATATACTATAATTATGTGTATCACCCTACTACCTGCTTCCTGAATAGGAGATGTGAGTCCAGGAGAACCTCTAAGTTGTTAATTGGATCTGAAAGGATCTGAAACCCTGTCCAGAACTAAGGATGCTAAAAAGTTGGATCCTGAGGCTCCATGCCCCTAAAGCCATTCGATCTACCAGGATTCAGTTGAAATCTGTTGTTTCTCATCCAGATTCCTCCAGATTCCAGATATTGTGAGAGGACAGAGACAGTCATAAACAATCCAAACATTCTGTGAAATATCTGAAAGTTAGAAATTTTCAGGAGTATTTATTGAAATGATGATGATGATGATGATGATAAAGAAGATTGCAATATAGAAGTGAAAAATAAAAACACCTTGAGCTCTTGTATATGGAGATTCTCAGTCATCCAGGTGATGGTTGTTTTAAAGGTGCTTTTTCAAGAAGCAACTGGACTTTCTGGCTTTTCTTTGAAGATGTTTCACTACTCATCCAAGAAACTTCTTCTGAAGAAGAAGCTGAAGAAGCTTCTTGTATGAAAAAACAAAACATCTTTAAAGAAAACCCAGAAAATCCAGTTGCCTCTCGAAAAAGCACCTTTGGGACCTTAAGCTCTTGGTAACCTCATTCATGTGTCTCTTAGCAGGGTTACAATATTGATTTGCCATTGCTGACTTTTGGGATGCTTTAATGATTTATTAATTAAATTTCTATGCTGCCCATCTCACTAATACAGTGATTCTGGGTGACTTTGTTAATTTATTAATAAACACATATAAATGAAATAATAAAATAAACAATAAATAAAATGTATAAATAAAGGCTGCTTTGTTAATTACCAACAGTCAAATGGCTTCCAACTGAGATAGTAATAAAGGGTGATGGACAAAGAACTTGAAGGAAACCTTGGAACTTTGTTATTATAGCACCCACCCTTTTGAACCTCTTACCTTCTAATGTAAGATCTGCCCCTACCCTCCTATGCTTCTTCAAGAACCTGAAGATCTAGCTCTGCTGGTTGGCCTGGCTCCTGATGAGAGAGTTGGCTGGAGGTGACTGCTGGACTGATGGCAGACTTCACCTCCCCCCTTGCTCTTTGCTCTCTACCCGTCCATCATTTTGTAATTATATTGATGTATTCTCATTGTGTTATTTTCATTGTTTATTTCATTGTTCTATTATTTTACTTCTGCTTACACTCTTTTCTTTCTTCCTTTTTATTGTTGTTAGCTACAAATAAAAAATAATAATACTAATAATCATGAATTTTAAGGCTGTTCCACATAACAGGCTTGCCTCACTGTCAGCTTGGATAACCAACAATTTTTGAGAACTAGAACATATAATTATATTTCCCACTTTTAGAACAGGGTTGACTGACTGAGAGATTCTGGGAGCTGAAGTCCACGCATATTAAAGTTGGAAAAACACAGCTCTTAAACACCTCTAGTCAATTAAGTAATCTTCACCCATCTATTTCAGCTATATGTCAAAAAAAGTTTTGTCTAAGATTTGGTGGCTCAAGATTAGTTCATCTTCTGTGCTTCATTTTATTGTAGACAGACATCTCGTATATTTTGGTGACAATGTCTGCTTCCCTCCATTGCCATTTATTTTCCTAAATCATTGAGGAAACTGAATTTTTAAAAAAATCAGGAGAAATTGATAGATTCTTCTGGTTCTCTAAGAGATTGTGTCTCAAAGTGAAGTGAAAAATATAAATCAGTCAGTTTTTGTTTTTATTTTTGTTTTGGCAGGCCCAAGGAGGATAAAGAGGACAAGAGACACACACTAGTCAGAGATTATAATAGACTTGTTCCAAGCCATCTGTGTGGCCAAAGTGGAGGAAGGGATTGAAAACTGGAAAGGGACTTCTAAGATTGTGCTCGTTTCCAGCTGATTTATGCATGAGAAACCCCAAGTTGAAGGCTGCAGTGAAGAAATGCCTTTAAACCAATTTTTATTATGCAATGTCAAGCTATACAATTTCTCCACTTTGGTGGTTAAAAGAAGGGAGTGGATAAAAAGTATCTCAGAGAGAGCCTAGGTGGCGCAGTGGTTAGAGTGTTGAACTGCAGGCCACTTCTGCTGATTCAATCTAGCGGTTCAAAT
>JANHFL010003129.1:87782-115129 GCA_032468155.1 Oxyrhabdium leporinum | reverse complement strand
GGTGCAGAAAGTTAAAATACTCTCTACGGTGCAGCGGTAGGAGGTTACCAGCAGTTTTTCATGCAGTTGTTGTTTCCTGAGAAACCTCAGGTAGTATGATCTTTGCTAGGCCCTTTTGACCAGTGCTGCAATGTGAGTGCCCCAGGTCAGGTTCTCTTTTATGATAACACCCAGAAACTTTAAACTGGCCACTTGCTCCTCTCAGTCTCCATTGATAAGCAAGGGCTGGATGCCTATCTATTCCTTCTATAGTCTACTATAAGCTCCTTGCTCTTATTGCTGTTGAGGACCAAGTTATTGTCTCCACACCATGAAAGCAACCGGTCCACCTCATCTCATAGGCAGACTCATCCCTCCCCGGAGATGAGTCCTACCACTGTTGTATCATCCAAATTTAGTAATAGTATGAGTGGGAATGCATGCATGCACATAAAGTGTATAGAGTAAGGGACTCAACACACAACCCTGTGGTGTACCAGTGTTAAGAATAAGGGCTGAAGAGGTATGATTACTTAATCTGACCCTCTGAAAGCAGCCAGACAGGAAATCTATAATCCAAAGGCAGATTGAATAAAAAAGTCCAAGATCCATAAGTTTAGACACTAGTCTATGTGGAAGCATTGTGTTAAATGCAGAGCCCCCTCTGTTCCAAATGAGGCAGAGCAGTGTGAAGAGTGATGGCTATAGCATCCTCTGTAGATCTATTTCTTCTGTATGCAAACTGGTGTTTATGTGCCGGCAGACTCAAAGCACTCAAAGCATTCTCAAATGATAGGAGTGAATAACCTCGTTGAGGTTATTGATAGGGAACTTCTTTGGCAGCGGAACAATGGTGGAAGCCTTCAAACAAGATGGAATAGTGGATTGGGATAAAGACCGATTAAAGATCCTGGTAAAGACTCCAGCCAACTGATCAGCACAGTCTTTAAGCACTCGGCCAGAGATACCGTCAGGACCGGTAGCCTTTCTAGGGTCCACAGCCCTCAGAATGCTCCTCATCTCCTGTTCCTCCACAATGAGGTGGGAGCTACAATGGGTTGGTGGCTGTATTTTAGCTGTCTCTGATGACTCCACTTCAAAGTAAGCAAAGAAATGATTATCCCAATTTCGAGTAGCCTTGGAATCCCAATTTGGAGTGGGGTATGCTTTAGGGTATGCAATATCTGATTGGAGCATCAGCACAACCTAGAGCCATCTTTCATACAACCATGAAACAGCCTACTGCTGTTTGCCAGTCAATTCTGACACACAGCAAAGCTGAATTCATGTAACTTGATATTCAGGGCATAGAGGGAAAAATGACACTGTGCTGAAAGGTGTCTGATGTTCAAAAATCATACTGCAAGGAGGGGTTAATTAATGTCTGCTGAATACTAGGTGAGTTAGTGACTTAATTTTTGGGTAAAGATATTGGGTGAGATCATTTATCATGTAGCTTGATCTCTTCTATAACATTCAGCTGAGGCTAATTTAAGATAAGAACAGTAAAACTGCTGACATGAGTGCTATGAACAAAAAAAATATAGTGAACGTGGAATGGGCCACATTCAATGGTGCAGTATATAGTTCTCAAATTCTCTTATTAGTTTTTAAAAACAAGTAAGTAACCATCTACGTTTTACCCTATATTATAGAGAACTGGTGATTATAATAGATTGATATTTGCCCTATGAACCAATGATAGAACCAAATGTAAAGGACCTTCATGGGTCAAAATCTTTGTTTAAGATCATAGCTTCAAAGGCAAACAAATGTCTCTTGGAATTTGCAGTCTGCAGTTGCTTGAGGAAAACTACAGGATGGTCTCATTTCCTCCTAACGTGTTGATAAAGTGGATTTCTAGATCCATGCCAGTTGAACAGCAGTACTCAGCCCTTGTTAGTTGCAATTCCCAATACGGTTGAACGAAGGGCCAACTTAATGATTCAAGAATAATGCTTGCCCAGGATATATTTATAACTAATGAGTTCAAATATTGAACAACTCTCCATATACTGTATGAATCAATTTGCTTAAGTTTGGCATTCATAAACTTAAGTATTGGAACTAATTATCAAGCAAATTTTGAATAGGTTCCAAATCAGTCAAGAAGCTCATTTGCCTGGTAGGAGGAGTCTGTGTGTATATTTCACAGTGTTAGCATTAGCATTTGATTAGAGCAAGAGCTACAAACCTGGAATTACCTCACCTCTTCCATGAGCTCATTAGACAAGTTACTATAACGCAGCATTACTTCCCTGCTCTAAGGATTAATCTGTGATGATTTAGGAAATGCTTTCTGTGTTATATATGTTGCCACTAACTGCAACGTTTTATTGGGTGCACTATCTTTTAATATAATCTTTTTAGCTCTGCAAACTTTCTAGAAAGTATGGAGATTTCTAAAGCAATAACAACATGTGCTTTATTGGCATTTTCTTAGCCAACTTTTCAGAATGCATCAAAGAAGGATGGAGCAAACTCTGACCTCAGTGCAAACATTCTCAGCTTGCTATTACTTATTGGAATTGTTTTGTCCTTTTCCAACTAATATGTGCTTTGATTTGAACAAAGGCATCCATGCTTTTATGTTAGTGAAAAGGATGACAAACATCAATCTGCTAAGACTCCATACCAAAACATCGGCACAGCAGGAAATGTAAGCGTCAGTTATCTGCTCACTGATTCTGCAGGTTTAATTGAACAGACACTCTAAGATGTCGAGCATTCTTTTCACTGAGTAGGAGTCTTTTCATCGAGGTCATATGTGAATGCAGAAAGGAGCAATCTCAGAATATATTTATATGCACAAATGGTCCATGCAAGTTGGTGGTAACTTAATTAATGGTACATGCCAGCACAATGCCTAATAAATGTACAAAATTTGAAGCAATTCTTCCTTATGATAAATCCTTTATTCTTTTCAGCTGCCTATTTAAATGAATTCACACTTGTCTGTCTCTGAATGCATATTCAGCATGCTGGGCTTTATCATTGTAACATATTTAAAATGGCAAGAACTGACTAAAAATAAGTTTACACCCATTGATTGCTTTTGAACGGATATGTTTAAGAAGTTGGACTGGTCTTTTTCCAAGCCAGCATGTGTTTCCTGCTCAGAATAAAACAATGTGGTCCTTCCATTAGCAGCTGACTAATACCAGACATTTACATCTTTGAGTGAACTCCAGCCTTTCCCCCCACTGTAATAAATACAATTAGAATATTTGAGTTGGAAGGAAGCAATTATATTAAAGAAATGTATTTATTGAATATCTCTGTAACACATTCCATTGCATCCTTACCAGTCTTCTAGAGCTCGCTATAATTCTATTTTTCCCTATCATAATTGGAAACTGCAAAAGATAAGACTTTTTTTTTTAAAAAAATCTGCAACTATGGAATACTTTGCTGCTTTTCAGATGTATTCTTCTTTGCACCAAAATATGAGCTTCTCTGTGTCAAGTTGGGGCGGTTCTTTGTGGACATGGTTGCTTGGGTATGTGCTGGACCTGATACTATTTTGCAAAGTAGCATATCTGTGGTGTCCATTGCATTGTGTAATCACATTTATCTGAATCAAATTCTTGCTTATATCTTCAGAAAATGGAGAGAGTTATTGGATCAATACACTTCTCATGTTTATGTCATGTGTCTAATCTTGGTGGAACACAGATAAGAACTTTTTTCTGATCTTAGACAAACTGGAAAGTTTGTCTAATGTATGGCAACCCTTCAGGAATCTTGGACCTTTTAGGGTTTTAAAAAGTACTGCAAATACTTTGTAAACTAGCAACCCATGCAAAGCTAACAAAATAATATGATTTGTACTATGTTCTGGGCCAACTCTTCTTCTGATTTTTCTTTTTACAGCATTGATGTAACCTTGATTACTTTTCTTGATAAAAAGTACAGCTGATGCACTCGACAAATCCCAATCCATCAAAATACTCAGTTACCCTGTGGACTACCAGATGAAAAGCCAAATCGAAGAACATTGCAAAACAGGTTTTTAAAAAGGAGTGTAACCTGATTTAAGAGAACTTGAATCTTTATTCAGATACATATATCTCCACCTTAATTAACTAAGGGGATATCTGCCTGGTTTGAATTATTCTTCAATAAAACAGTCCTTATGCAATTTACTATCTTCAATAGTTTCCTTGATATTAAATAAGAGCTGTATGCCACCCACATATTTTGTCAGTGCACTTCAGACCCATGGCTGATATATCCTAGTTATCTGTATGGTTTTTAAATACTATAAAGAAAGTTGATCTCAAAGAGACACCACTTAGTAATGACACAGTCATCAGAGATACATTTTCCACCTTCATATTTTGGAATCTACCTCAGGAATCATATGAATAAGGCTAAATTTAGTTAAACAGAAATATACTTTTTTGTCATCTCCATGATACACGTTCTTGTTTATATTATTTTGTAATCTTTCAATCTCTAGGTCATTTTCTCAGATAGTTTTAGATAAGTTCATTCCTGATCACCGTAATCGAGACCACTTTGTTTTAATGGTTAAGTCACCAGGCTAGAAAGCAGGAGACCATGAGTTCTAGTTACACTTTAGATCCATGAAAGCCAGCTGTGTGGTTTTGGGCCAGTCATTCTCACTCAGTCAACTCACCTCACTGGGTTGTTGTTCTGGGACGAATAAGAAGAGAACGGTATGTCGGATATGTTTGCTTCCTTTACTTATTTGTAAAAACAAATAAAATGAAATAATAAATCAATAAATTCATAAATCCATAAATCAATAAATGGTATAAGGTGATATCTTAATATGCTGCTAGAAGATCTTTGGCTTGTTGATAAACAGATGATTGACAAAAGTGAGGATTGTTTGGGATATATCAAAAAAGTTTTATAAATGATAAGACCTCTTAGCTGAAGAGAATGACAATAGCTTCACATTATAATGATTTAGAAAAGAATGTAAAAGAATATTTGAATGTTTATGTTAAAAAATCATACTTTGGAATTGTATCATACTTTTAGACCTGTTAAATTGGAGCTTGAACAGTGACATGCTTTGTATATGGAATATTCATTAACATGTATTAAAGTAGAGAAAGACTGGCATTCCAGAATAGTACATTCCAGAATATCCCTGCCAGCAGAACAGAAGGATGCATAGTCAGTGGTATCACACTGCCAAAATGTCCAGCAAACCATAAGGCATATAATCTCCACTCTAGTTCCTGGCATAGAGAAGACCAGAGCTGTTTCAGTTCCAGAAATATGCCTGATGCTAAACTAAAGTGAATCATGTGTTTAATCAGTAATATTTACAGTGCTCTTTTGTTTCCCTTCTGAACAGCCTAAGAAATGTATACCTTGCTCTCTTAGTATAAAGGGAGACAAACCAAAATCTGCCAGCATATCTGAAAATAGTAAATTAGATACCTAATCACAAATTAATATTCATTGATTATTTCTAAAGGTTCTGTAAGTATTCCAAAACTGATAACTTGCTCTATAAAATATATTTTGCAGTGGCATTTTTCAATTTTCCAGTTTTGGTAGAAGGCTTTCTTATGAATCAATAAATAGTAACACATTTAAAATCAAATAATTATTGATTATTGGACACTGAAATGCTGTGTCTTATTGGTTCAGTCTGGAAAATTAAGATATGCCAGATTCAACTGAAATCAGTATCTCGTCTGTTTCACATAAGAATGAAGACAGGTTAGAGTTTTATAGCTAGATTTTATATTTTCAAAGAATGGTTGATCAATTTTGTATACATATTTCATCCTCCTGGCAGGACTGAAGACTATTCTGATACAAGCTGAAATTGACCATTTGATGGGATGTAATTTACATATCCATAGTTTCCCATATCCCTTCAAAAACTAAATAGAGGTAGGTAGAACATCTGTCAAGTTCAGATTTTTACTTTTTATCTTTATTTACCATCTTGCTTGAAAGGGAGTTCTTAACAATTCAGAAGCTTCCATACTACTTTATCATCTTGAGTTGATCTTATAACTATATTTAGGCAATATGGATTTTGTCATTTAATTGTGCTTTTATTGTACTTAAGGGAATTCACGATAACTGCAAAGAAAACAGGGTTATGATAGTGGAAGAAAATGGTGCAGAAATATATAAGTATGTAAATAATGGAATCTAAGCTGCTTTTCCCTCCAGTGGTAAGGTAGAAAGAAATGAGAAAAGAAAGGGAATGCAAAGGAAAATGGCCTCTGACTAGTAATTCATTGAGAATTTGATTTGAATTTGCTAAAAGTTTCAACCACGTTATTCAGGATTTTAACTGTGGCCACCAAATATTTCTCAAAGGTCACGAGTACGACATGGAGTCAAATAATAGAACATTTCCATGGTGATGACCAGAAAAGTATAGTGAAAAAGAGCACAATATAGAAGAGCTGCATGCGAAAATGGAGGCATTTTTTGCATGCAGCTCTTCTACTTTTACTAGAATTGTAAATTTCAGTGAATCTCTAAGTGAACACCTTCTACATGGTACAACATTAAACATGATACCTTCTGCAGTTAAGAATACATATTTACTATTTACAATCATGCATGCAACTGTAGATTGTTACTTGTATTTCTGTTTTCAGGTATCTTATGAAATGTAGGAAAATTGAATGTAGTGCTAAGGTCTGAGGCAGTTAGTGCAACTCAAGTAGATCAAGAGACATCAAATTTATAGGAACAATTTTGTTTTATTTATTTATTTATTTTATCTCCATACTACCTACCAGTCAAACTGAGAACAGAATGGAATTGCTGATGTTAGAATTAATTTCATAGTATTTAAATTTATCCAAGGTTACCAACCATCTTCAGAAACAGACTGAAAACATATCCAACACGTGCAACTAAAGTTCTGATGATTTATGATAAAAGGCATCAGGTAGTTGTCTCCAACAATTTTCTGCCACATTTCTCTTGATTGCCAGAAAACGTTCAGCTAAACTAAGTGTCTTCCTTGCTTCTGGGCTTTAATCTGCACACTGAAGAATGAAGCTTGGCAGCCTGGACTTTCTTTGCAGTCACTGAAAGAATGCCGAAAAGAGAGTAGCAATATAAATAAATCAAGCATATGTCATATTCTCATGTCAACTTCAATATCTTAAATGAACAGACAATATAGTTGGTAGGACAGTTACACATCTCTTTCTTTATTTTCTAAAGAATTCCTAAAGGTCTAGCAAAAATTTTATTTTCCCCTCCCTATTTTTAAAATTATATTTTATTGCAGAGAGAATGCAATAAAAAGCAAATTTGAAAGTGAATTTGATTGGCCACTTGTCAATGCTGCCAAACAAATCTTATTTTCATTAGAGGTATATTTTTATTCTGACGGTCTATTGCAGGGGTGTCAAACTCATGATGACACATTGTCGTCACGTGATGTATCACAACTCTCCCCCCCCTTTGCTAAACGGGGTGGGCGTGGCCAGCACGTGATGCATCCGAGCGTGGGCCGCAGGTTTGACACCCCTGGCCTATTTCACTATCAGAAAAAAAAGAGATTTTTTTCTTTCTGGATTAAGGAACATAATGTTCACCAGCATTTACCTTAATAAAAGACATAAATAATTTTATGAGAAATTACCTGAGTAAAGAGGATGCAATGCAATGCCATATCTGGCAATCACCTGTAACATTTTGGAAGAAGATGCACAGTTAAAGAAATGGTTGAAACAGCTAGATATTTGCTAACAAGGTAACCTGATAGCTAGCTGTAAACTCCATGGTGGATTGTTCTTGCTAATGGATGAACAGTTATATATTAACAGATGCAGGAATAAGGGCCAAACAGCAGAATGGCAAAACTCCATCTTGCTTTATTTATTTCTCACAGAACATTTGACCAGCCACATTCAGACAGAACAGAAAGCATAGTTTTATACTATATAAACAAGCCTGTTCCTTTGCTCTTCTTTTTCACACTGAGGAAGGGGGTCATCGGAAGCATCTGCTATCACTTTTAAATAAGCCCCAGTTTAATATCTAACTTGGAGAACTGTAGCTCATTTACAATAGTTTTATAATAACCTGGTTTCAAGGTATCAATCAAACATTGCCTTATTTAGACTGACCATACGGTAAAGAATCACAGCTCATAGACTTTGGACATAATGTAATTGGTTTAGTGAAAAATGAAACTGATTTATTTAAACATATACATGACTTGCTGGGAAGAAAGGGGAAGAATCTGAACTTTAGACAGCTTGCTTATCTGGCCTCTGGAAAGGCTCCAGATAATCATTCTGTGTCCATTTCTTGGGGCATTAGCAGTGACACGGTAAAGAAGAAATACTGCCACTTGGCCTTTATAAAATGAATTCCATCAACTATTGGCAGTAGATAATGCTTTTACAACTGCCCCATCTTCAGAATTCAAACCAATAGATTTTCTTAAATTGAGTATAAAATTTACCATTAAAATATATATCTATTGATTTTTAGGACTTTTTGTCTTTAAATTTTTATAATTGAAATTGGGATGTACATACCATCCACAGTAGGAGAAAAATAGGATAATAGCCCCTAGTATAGAACTTCACATTGATTAAAAACTAAAGAAGAGTACTTGAAAACCTACATTTGAGTAGTCAGTTTTGTTATAATATAACAGTAGAAACTTGTGCAGTGCTGTCTGCTGATGTTTGTTATCCGCTAGTGAATCACAGTATTTGAGATTAAAGATGTGAACTGATTCTTAAAGCTTGTTGTCTTTTCATGGGCACCCCACTCTGATATATTTTCCAGAAAATGGAATGAACATATGACAGTAAAATGCACATTGTCACTGACCTCATTCACTACTCTTGAGATGGAAATTAAAATTGTTCAATTTCACTACAGCTGTTCAGAAAAGTAATGTAATATGCATCACTTGATGCTTGCAGACACAAGGAGTAGCCTATGAGAAAAAAAGAATAATTGACTGATCCAACCACAAATCTAATTATTTTCAGTAAAGATGTCTTATTCTGAGACCACTGTTGATCTTTTGCAGCAACATCTTGTGCAGCACACACCCATGGCGATTCCCATCCCCTCTTCATCAAATTAGGTTGCAACTATTGCCATCTAAAATGTTAAAACTGGAATTTCAATTGGGGACCTATGACACATGTTTGATGACCTCAAGCTGTTCTCTATGCACATGATCTGGTAATAGTTGTGGATTTACAATCCATGCTATTGCAGATTTACATAAGCACAACTCAGTGTACATAACCACATCAGTTGAATTTGGGTGTGCAACGTGGGGCCTTTTAGAAGTTGATAGTACAACCACTGGCAATGTTTGTTACTATAAACAATAGTGAGGAGTGTTGGGAATTGTAGTTGAGCAATATCTTGAGGCTGTATTTCAGCAACATCCTTAATTCTGAGCTACAGGAATAAATTTTGGCAATAACATAGTCATCTTTGCCCTCATAGGACTAATGTGTAGTAATTCAGATAGACTACTTTAGTAGTATTTTGTAAGGATGCCTAAATACCAACTTGTTAGTCCTGTTTGGTGATTAAACTATTAAGAAAATATAACTTTGTTGTTTTTATTTTCTTTAAATATGTTCATGTACATAAATATAAAACTTTATGTGGGGAAAAATAAGAGTGACTCTAATGAATGAAGCCTACCACTTTTTTTTTAAAGAAGCAAATATTTTATACTGCTCTCTTAAATTTTTCATTGATATTCATAGGACTCTAAATTAATAAAAAGCATCAGGGACTTTGGGAAGCAGTTCTGTTAATATTGTCATATTCCCCAATCCCAGAATGTGAGATTCTCAGCAACTGACAGTTTTCAGATGAAGGAGTTCAAGAAAAGCTGGGGGTGGGGGGTGGCAAGGGAGGGTTGGACTAGATGAACAAATAATAATTCTGGCTCATCCCTGCAGTTGTTGCTGTTGGTGACATACTGATGATTGGCTCACATGCTACGTTTCCAAAGTCATCCACTGTTGCATATCATTTGTAAAGATGATTCTGAGAGCTTTTGAGGTGCGAATACACTGTCCCCAGCAGAGTCCATGAGTTGTTTGGGGAACAGCTGCATGTTTGCTGCCTTCAACTGGGTTGTTATGAATGTATCTCTCAGATCTGATTCAAGTTTGTGTTTCCATTCAGACGCTTGCAGACCTACTGCATTTCATGTGCAAACATGTGGAAGAAATGGTTGTGTACATCATTACACCTGCAGCCAAAAAAATTGGCTGATGATTTTTTTATGCTCTATCATGGTCTATAATCCAACCTCTTGGCCCATTTGTTGTATTGCCTGTGACTGAGCAAACCTCTACAGTGGATTTACTTCACTGATGGTAATGAGATTCTTCTGCGCAGAATGGCCTGCTGAGCTTTGTCATCTCTTCAATCTACATCAATCCATTGCTCTCCTTTTCTTTAATACATAACTTCCACTTTACTACATAGCTTCCATACATAGCTTCCATGATTTGTGGCACCTCCTGAGCTGAAATGTGACTGAGTACTTTGTGCCTCAGTCTGTTGTGTTATGCCATCTCCAGATAATAGGATGCATTTAATAAACTGCAATGAAATAAACTATATTAAGTGCATCTTTTGTATGAACAAACCAACCATCTAGAGGAGAGGTTTAAGGATTTGTTTTCAGTGCTAGACTCTGTGATGAAATGTAATTCAGAGTTTGTACAGACTACTTTCTTCATTGCATAGCTTGTGTACATAATGTATCAGACTTAGAATTAAACAGTGCTGGTTTATGATATGATGGTTGTGCAGACTTGAGTTTCAACATCTCTGTTTAGAAGCTTTTATGTTGTTGCCTTGAGATTCTTAGCCTTATGTGCGCTTTGAGAGCACAATAATTTAGCTTCCTACAATAGGATCTTCCTATTCTTTGTTCATAATTGTATATACACACTTTCAGCACTCTTTGGCTCTCTGAAGAGTCAGCTCCGGAAGCTTTCCTTTTTCTATATTGGGAAACTCAAAAGTTTCCCTGCTTCAAAAAGCATACTTCAGGTTTTCTTCAGTTCTTATTTTGCCCATAGTAGCTGAAAATTTTCAAAAGTCATATACACTTCTGAGAAAGGACAAGGCAGGCTTAGTAGGCACTTTGCCTGAGGGAAGCTGGAGGCAACTCTGCTGAGGCTAGTTGACTTCAAATTGTGCAAATATATCTGTCTCCCCATTCTCCACTTACCTTAATAATCAGAGATTGGCAAGTTGTCCCATTTCTCTTCTTCTGCTTTTTCTCCTTTGTTCTTGTATTGTTTTCGGCCAGATACAATATGAATATGTTTCTACTTTATCACAAAGGGAATACAGTACCAATAGTAGTACATATAATGAAACTGATACGCACATCAGATCTTTTATTTGTATGTATTGCTCATACAGAAAGCCCTCCATGATTGAAGTTGATTACAGGAGAGTTTTAACCTTTAAAGCTAGCTAGAGCTTCTATTTTGTGTTTCTTTTCATTTGAAGAGATCACACTGCCTTTGATGATTGTGGAATTCTGATGCACAACTAGGTTTTCATCTTATATTTTTATTTGAACATGTTAAAAGTGCAATCCTTTGCTTATTCAAAATATCCTCTCTACTGAAGTAAACTTTTTGATATTATGGTTTGTTCTGCATTGCCCCACATACAAAGGTTTTGTTATTGTCATCGTTACTAGTCCATCTGGCAGCTATGTAAAGAGGAAATATAAGCTTTGAGCAGTTTTGCATCATTCTAGATAACTTATTTTTCTTTTAAAGCTTCATGCAGAGAATGAAGGAATGTATTATTGGATTGGACTTATTATGGAGTTAGAAGCCATCATGAAACTTGTAAAGGCTATAAAAGAACAATTATTCACCTCTGAATTTGTAGATTTCCTGCTTTTATTTTATTCCTGCTGTGAATAATTTCCAGCTGTCTGAGTGCCTAGTGATTTCAAACATCTCATTTGTTGTTTTTATTGTTATGTTTAAAAGCAGATTTTTTCTCCATAGTAATTCTACAGCTATAGCTGTATATAAAACTATATACAGTTCTAGAATGATATCTTACATCAACTTATTCTCAAGACACTTTTCCCCTTTTTTCCTGTGTTGGTTGATGGATAAGCCATAAAATAGACTGTGGAAGATGAATACACTGGGGAGACTTTCACCATGTGTTACAAAATGCTGCTGATTTCCCTGAGAATTTCATTCATTAGCTTGTGTTCATCTGTTGCTCTGCAGAACTGATGGTGACAGAATGAAAGTGGTACTTTTGCCAATCTGCCATCTCTTTTTAATGTGTTGATTATGCTGAACCTTTTCCTTTTATATGTAGGGACATGGATAAAAGCATAAACACCATATGAGCTTGTTGGTCTGAAAAGGATTATGAGTCATATTCTAGGTGGGAAGAAAAGGTTGGGGAAGCTGTGATTTCCCTTTGAAAAAAGAATACCACTTGATTGTATTGTCAAAATGTATTTCAATGTATTTCAATGATTATTAATTTATCATGTGTAATTCACTACACACAATACTGAAATAGGATACTAGTAATTAGAGATCTCTGGACTGATGACAATAAAGGTCAAAAGCAAAACAGTAAAACAAACAGTAAAAATAGTTGGGTACCCAGTTCCTCTAAAGCTTTCAAATTGGACCTTCATCCTGTGTTATTAATGTATGATACACATGAGCTGTTTTACCTACCTTATGGAAACTTTGTGTCTTTGGGAAATTACATCTTTCTGAAAAAGAAGCAAAACAGGAAAATGTAGTTTGCAGAGTAATAGATCATTTGATATTAACCATCCCTGGAGTCTGAATAATTTGCTTGATGGGTTTACACAAAGAAAGATTCCCTAGGAGCATAACCTGCCAGTTGTCAATGGAAAACAAATGCTTTCTAGTTTTGAATAATTTTCTCTATTGCTTTTCTTCTACATTTTGGTCACTGTTCCACTTATTTTAGGAAATATAAATGCAGGTGAATTTGCTGATAGCCATGTTTATGCATCAGTTGTAAGCAAGATTTTGTGCAGGTCTTCATGGTATAGCCAGTACTTTATGATAATTCTTACTGATTCCTCAGTTCTATTTTAATTATGCCTCTCCTCCAATTCTTTCACATTGTTGTTATTATCTCCATGATTCTCTTTATTGTTGACGAATAGAAAGGGAGTACTTGGGCCCAATTCACAATTAGCTTGAAAGAATTATTCTTGAATGTATACAGGCTTTGCCTTCCTCAGCTTCCCCCCCCTCCCAATTTTTTTTAAATGGAAGTTTTTATAGGAAACCTGTAACTTCCTAGACTGCTAAATTCTGCCTACCAGCAGTCTTACCATTACCTAGCATTGCTTTGAAAGTTAAAGTTTAGCAGCTCTAGGTCATACATTATCCATCCTGCCTTAAAAGAACATATCCGATACTAGGAATCTGTAAATGAAATTTAGAAGATGATGGGGGAAAGTGATTTTATGTGATTTTATTTTCATTTGTTGTTCTATTTTACTGTACTACTATCTGAAAGCATACCTTAAATCTTTGGAAAGACTTTATTTTATTTTATTCTCTTAGCCCTCTCTGGAAGATTTTCACTGGGGGATTGTTCTGTGCTGTGACTCCTAGGAGTTTGACAAGATCCAATCCATCAGGGAAAATGTATCACATAAAAAGACTCTCCTGTCCAACTACCTTTCTTTCCTAGTAAACTGAGACTCCAAATATTTAAGGTTGTATGCTTTGTGGCTTTTTAAAATTTGTTGGCATTCCCCAGTGAGTCTATGAAATGCCTATACAGTAGTTTTTGCTTTGCTGTGTATAGTCAAATTTTTAAAAACTCCAGTCACTTTTCCAGTAGCAAAACATATCATCATGCTGTTGAAAGTATTTGTATACCCTTTCACCCTGCTTAGACTTGCTGATACTGCCTGCATCTCAGTAACCCCAATAGTTCTTTGTTCACTGCAATAAAGTTGATTCATGTCCTGAGAAAAAAGCAGCCAAGCCTGGCAGATCAGTAATTTTTTGAAACCTCTGGGGATTTTCATCCCTGCATGCGGTCGTTGGAGTGAACAGGAACAATGAAGTCTTGCTTTGGGGAGAATTCCAGAGGAGGCCATGGATACAGCTAAAGCCCTGGAAGGCTTTCTGGAGAGGAGACTTCACAAAGGACACTTTGTTCCCTTTTGGGACAGATGCCACCAAATAGTAGACTTCATTTCTTAATTATTTTTTTCCAGAGTTGTGCTGTTTCCAGCTTGCTTCTAAGCACTTTTGTGTAAATATGCTTGGAATGGCACAAAGGGCGGTGCCAGTTTGGATGATTTTCTTTTTATGCAGGACATGGCTCCCCTTCTCTCATTTCCTTAACCTGTTTCTAGGATACTCTTGGCTTTTCTTAATTGCCAAAGTTTGCTTTCTTAATTTGTTTGATCCTTCTCTCTCCCAGCATCCACGATCTGCTTTGATTTTTTTCCCCCTCTAAGTTTCTTTCTACCTGTGGCCAAGACTGACAATTCAACATGAGGATTAAAATGGGAGCTCTTTTTTTTGCCAAACTAGGTACTAAGGTGCTTAATATCTGCGGTGTAAAGAATGCTGGGAGACATTTAATGAAAGGACCAGTGATACTGAGGCAGAACACATTGGAACTAAATGGAGTGCAGCTGAGGATCCTCACCTCAAGATAATAAGCGAGAAGTAAGGGAAAGGGAAATCCACTTGATGCAGACTTCCTGTGGCCTGATTTAATCGAATAATTTAAGATCTCTACTTCCACCGTGTAATGAATGCTTATATACTTATAAAAGCAAATGTATAAGGTAAAATTTAAAAATATATACATTGTACAAAAGCCCATGTAGTAATAGTTCTTAATCTTTGATAAATAGAACAATACCGAACTGTTTATAGCAACAGTGCTTCAACATGAGAGGATATTATTTTGGGACACACTCAAGAAACATGAAGCTAAATCTTGTGAATAGAGGAACCTGCCAATTTGAATGGAAGTTCACCTTTATTGAAGGAGATTGCACCGCCACTGGTGAAATTAATAGTTTGGTGATGTTTATACTTGAAACAAGAAGGCTTGCTATTTTGACTGGTTTAGCATATGTAGCTCAGTTTGGGAAAAGCAGACATAGTTTCTGTCTGAATTTCTGTTTGAATTTCTGATGTTCTGGTTACTCCTAAACACTTTACAAAAGTCTGGTTTTAAAGGTAATTTAAAAATTCCACTTGGTGTAGAATGCAGCAGAAAGTTGCTTATGGTAGCTGGGAAAATACAGCATGTTCCAGCCACTCGATAAAAATGTAAGTGGTTGCCCATTTAGTTCTGGGCTCAGTTTAAACTCCTGTTTTAATTTTTAAAGAATAGAATGTGTTAGCATCCTTGGAGGACCAGTTGAACTCATTAGCTAGCCTGGCAGTTAGCAATGTTTGAACCTTGCTCTTGGATTTACAAGTAAGAAGTGCTGAGTTTGAGGATTATTTCAAAACACATGAATTAATGTCCTGGGAATAGAGATGTGTTTTAAGAATAGTGATTTTATGTTTTAGTTATTATTTTACACTATGTAATGAATGGGGGCTATAGTCCTGATGGGTGGCATAAGGCCAGTGCTAGAATATCATGGCAAGCTAAAATGTTCTCAGGTGGGCATCCTTGAACAAAACAATTACAAACGCTATTTCAGTTATGAAACGAGTGAACTGGAATTTAATAGGCGGTTTAATATTTCCCATGTATTAAACAGAAACCATCCTCTCTCTTTGGGCTTAATCGATTAAAAGTTTTTGTCTTCAAATAAATTGGAGTGCAGTCTTCCAGTTGGGAGCGGCTGGCCTTTATTCGCCTTTGTTTCAGCCCAGGCAGGCAGATAGTGGTGGAAGAAAAAAGAATGCTTTCCTGCTAGTAATTGCCTTGAGAGAGGAAAAGACCAGAGAGCCATCTGCAGAAGTACAGGCACCTGGGTTTAAGGGAGGGAGACAAGAATCTCTTTTCTTGGCATACAGCTGTAACCCAGGACAGCCAGTTCCTTAGCATTTGGGGAGAGCACAGATGGAAAAATCAACCTCATGGAACATCTTCTACAAGACTAATATTCCCCTGACCAAAAAAAAAAAAGGAGAAAAGGCTCTGTTTTCTCTGGCAGCCAAAGCCAAAATTACCAAAGAGGCATAGAGCCTACGACCAGGGTGGGAAGGAGAGGTAAATTGTGGTCTTGCAGATCCTGAATATCCTTCAAGTTCCTCTTCCACATAACAGAATGTTTGCATAAGAGGTTTAATTGAATCTCTGATGGAAATTGCTACTACACACATTCACACCTGTTTTATGAATAGCTAAGTTCTACAAATAATTGGGTCTGCACATCCAACATTTCATTTCCAGTTTTGGATTCTGGTTTTTTTTGGGGGGGAGGGAAGGAATTTAAGTCAGTTAATTGCCTAGACTAATTCCAGCAATTTTCTTGGCAAGATTGTTTTGGAAACAGTTTGCTATTGCCTTCTTCCTATGACTGAGAAAGAATGACTGGCCCAAGGACACCAACTGGCTTTGTGCCTAAGGCAGAAATGGAACTCACAATCCCTTAGTTTCTAGCTTGTCTTAACCACTACACCAAACTGGCTCTATTTCTTTCCAACCTCTGCTTTTATTATTTTCCTTCTCTACAACTATGGAAGTATACACAAATGCATTTGATAAACTAGAATATTTTCCACAAAGTTTATGACATAGTAAACATGTTAATCTTCCTATAGATCATTTTGTTCATTTTACTGCATCAAACTAGTGTGATTTCTCATTCAAAAGCAAAGCTACTAATTCAAAAAATGTTGAAAGAACCAATATACACCTGAGTCTAAATCAAAGCCATGGCAGAAAACACACATTCAGAGCAAGCAGGATTATCTTTAGGAAGTAGGTGCAAATTCTCAGATGGGAAAACCCATGAAGTTATTCTACTGCAGTTTTGCACAGAGGATGTTACTGTTCTGTGACTAGATTGAATAACTCTGCATCAAAACAGTCTTGTCCTTGCAGGTCACAGTAGGCCATCTAAAATTTAACAAGTTCTTTTGGCAATCTATAAATGTATTACTTGTATTTTCTGTTTTTCACCCTAAGTCATTGCTAGGCCTCTGATGGCAACCACTTATTGGATTTGGAAGAATAAGAAGGGACAATAAAAGGATACATTGTACTGTGAATGTGTTAGTCATAGAGGAATGAAATTGAATCAGTAATAGGACAAATGGTACCCGGACAAGAATTTAAAACATAGTCAAATTCCATGTTTCAGCAGTATAGCTTTCTGAATACAGCTGAAGTTCAGCTTTCTTTGCATGTTCTTCTTAGGCCCTCCAGACACATAAAGCAACTATCATTTCTAGCCAGAATGGCCAATAGCCCTAGATCGAAGAAGCCAATGTAGTGAATATACACTATGCCTTTGTTAGACCTCTTCAGTGCTCTTCAAATGACCTTGAAATGCAGAGAATACCATGATGCAATCATGCATTATTCAGCCAATCAATTAAAGGGTCCAAAAACACACACAACCCAGCATTCACTCAGTGCTGTATCCACCATCTGCACTCACAGTTTGTTCTGTTTATCACTTAAAATATTTGAACATTTGCAGTCAACGTTATCAGCAAAGTCACCAAGGTAATCTTTTTCTGCTCAGTTTATTAATACAGAAGGGAAATTAAGTTACAATGGCTCAATCTCAGCAAAGACGAGGATGAATCTAAGAGCTAGGAAGCAAGTATTCACAGCAGCTGGAAAATGACTTTTATGCTCCTATTGGAAAATCTGATTCAGTGTTTCCTGTTAAACCACAGCTGAGTTAGAAATAAATATTCTACTCAAATATTGAACATGAGCAATTTTGGGCTATCTCATGGGCATGGAGCTGATCCGAAAATCATTCAAACACCATGTAGAGATACCCTTAGTTTAAATAGCTACTTCTGAACAGTTTCTACTGTAAACAACAACTTGTGATCATGTGTTAAAGTAATAAAATGGAACCCTTTTTTAACCCAGCAAAAGAACAGCAGCCTCAAAGTTACCCCCGTGGTGTTATGTAGGGTCACAGAATGATTACTTATTTTCTTTAGTGAATTCCTCAAAATACATTATCAAACAAGCATTTTCTACAGTATTTCATTATTATTATGTGTGCATACTCCTTTGAGTTAATGGTGATGCAGTGGCCTAGAGGTGGAGCTTTCGCCTCACAATCAGGAGGCTGTGAGTTCGATCCCAGGTAGAGGCAGATATTTCTCTCTCTGGACACACTGATAATATATCTGTTGAACAAAACTCTGCATTGGCGACAGGGAGGGCATCTGGCCTCTAAACACTTATCTCTATTCAACTGCCCAGACTCCACCCTGCAAGGGATTATGAGATCACTAAAAGAGGATTATGATACTCCTTTGAGTTAATCTCGACTCCTGGTGACTGCCTTGACAAGATTTTTAGATTTACAAGTTTATAGGGCTGAGAAACAGAGCAACTGGCCGAAGATCATTTGTGTCTAAAGTGGAACTAGAACTCACTCTCCTAGTTTCTAGCCTAGTACCTTAACCAGAGACTGGCTCTCATCATAAATATAAAGCCTGCAATTACAGTATCAATATCTTGCTAAGAGAGCCAACAATCCCCCAGTCTTGGCCAAATTGGCACCACCGTCTCTTGTCATTTCCAAAGATCGCCTCCTTTTCTGTTCCCCAGATGTCAACAACACAATAGGATGAATATTCCTAAGTCAGCTATACTTTATTATGATAACGAGATGAACCTTCACTCTTAACTTGAGAAACACCAGCCTGTATTATAACAAAATGTATCTTCATTCCCTCTTCAGGGACACACTTCTTGAAGCCCAATAACACCTTCCTTTTCAGGTTCGCCATGACTTCTAGAAAGTCATCACTTAACTCAATTAGAGCAATACAGGAAATAAAAAGTGTGCATATGAACAATACAGTTTCTCCTAAGCAAACTACAAGTAGGATTTATAATTCCACACACTCATCTATCACCTCTCTATCTCTCCATCTACTATCTATGAGCCACGGTGGCACAGTGGTTAGAACGCAGTACTGCAGGCTACTTCTGTTGACTGCTGGCTACCTACAGTTTGGCAGTTCAAATCAGCTCAAGGTTGATTCAGCCTTTCATCTTTCTGAGGTGGGTAAAATGAGGGCCCAAATTGTTGGGGGCGATATGCTGACTCTGTAAACCACTTAGAGAGGGCTGTTTCTACTCTGAAAAAATAAAGGAGAAAAGCAGGTTCCATAACTGATTGTTCTTCAGTGTCAGCTGGACAGTTGTCACTCTCTTGCCATCTACTTTTCGGTCTCATTGGCTTTGAGTTTAGAAATACAAGAAGTAAAGGTCCTTCTCCAAGCGATATATTAGGAAGCTGAGCTTTTGTCAGAAGATGCTAGAAACTGGTGGGTAGGTGTATAATCCTCTAATTGAAAAGCTTATCTTTTGAGAAATAAAGGTTACAAGTAAAAAAAATCAGGCTATTTTTTTCCTTTGGATGAGTTATTGGTATTTTGCTTTAGAAGCCAAACACTCAGCTGTTGTACTATAAAAGTACAGATGAGTTTAAAGCCCTCTACATATATAGTGGCAAATCCTAAAGACAATTCAGAACGAGTAGTCTCACCCGGGATTTAATCTAATGACCATAAAATGTTAGATTAAAATATTATTAAAGTGTCCATAAGGAAGCTAATTAGCCCACTGTTAGGTTTAGAATTGGTCCAGTTTTATGGTTTAAAAATAGTACAGAAAATCTACATATTGCAGAGGTCATGAACTAATCTTTGCAGATTTTTCCAAAGCAACCTGCAAAGCAACCTACACCTGCTCTTCAAGCTGTACTGCAGTCTCCATACCCTCCATTTACAGAAAATATTGCCAAGTTATACCAACTCAATATGATCAGCTATTACAAAACTCCTCCATCTTCTCTCTTCTTCACTGTAGGGTAAAAGGCCAAATCTTTTTACCTGGCTGCTTGTTCATAGAGCAAGCACCATCCTGCAAGACCTAAGATCTTTATTCCTCTTGAAATTCTACCAACCAATTTTTTCCCCATGTGAGCACAGAGTTTTCCTTAAAGGAATGCTTATATGCATAGTGACCAATGTTTGCTGATCTCAGGTGTTTACCAAGGTTTCCCCTTGTGATTACATGGATAAGGAATAACTGGATGAAAGCAGTGGCAAACTACTTCTGTAAAACTTCCAGGAATACCAAATGAATGCCATCACCAAATGATGAACTCTCATTCACGGGCATATTATAGTGTGAACTTTTCTACCACAGCAGAGCTATGAATATAGCAATAGCACTTCGACTTATATACTGCTTCATAATGCTTTACAGCAGTCTTTAAGCAGTTTACAAAGTCAGCACATTGCCTCCAACAATCCTGAAAGTCATAATAAATGTTTATTGTGTATCAGAGACTAAGTCCCCTCCCAAGCTGATGATTATACTCAGTAATAAGTTTGTGTTTGGTCTTATTGACAAGCAAAACTTTGCAGTTTGAATGCATCAGTTTCATTTCATGTCTGGGCTGAGTGATGCCTCTTCTTCAGCATTCAGTACATCATTTGATTCCATGACTTTGAAATCTTCAAGCAAAGGGCAATTCCAAATTATCTGCCAAGAATCTAAAGCCATTGCAAAACACAATCAGCAGTCTTTCTCTTTTAAAAATGATATATGAAGTAGTCCAATTGCAATGTTACCTGGATATAAAAGATTAAACTCCCCAAAAGGCAGAAGAATCTCCACAAGCACAAAGAAGACAAAAGGAAAAAATAAAAATGGAAACCAAAGATTTTGTTCAGAAAACTTATTCATGTTGAATCTACTTAGTTGTCAAAACTGTTCTCCAAATACAAAGGTTCCATTGCTAAATTACAGTATAAACATGCAAATATTGCAAAGTAACAAATAGAAAGAAATTATATAAAAGCTACTGTAATTTTAAGGAACTTATTTATTTCTCCTATTTTTATTACAGGTGGTCCTTATTTAGCAACCACTGTTTAAATTTATGATAGTCCTGAACCAATGATAGTTCTAACTAGACTTCCAATTTATGGCCATCACGGTATTTCTACAGTCATGTGATCAAAGTCTGGGCCTTTGCACCCATATCATAATAGCAACATCACAGCATCCCACAATTGGTCATATGATCACAATTTTGCAACCTTCCCTGCTGGCTTCCCACAAGCAAAGTCAATGGAGAAGCCTGCACGAAATTGGAAGTTGTGGTCACAAGAGGTCCTTGCTTAACAACAGTAATCGGAACTGCCAGAACTGCTGTCATTAAGTGGCATAGTTAAGTGATTTTTTTTTACTTATATCCATGTTGTTTAACAACAGAATTTCTAGTCATAAATGAGAACTATCTTGTATACAACTTGCTGCTATGAAATATTTTCTTCCACTAGTTTATACTCTTTAAATCTAAATGAAAAGACTTTTGTTAGTGCTCAGATGTTGCCCAAACAATATAAAATAGCAGATATTTTCACTGGTTTCTAATGAATTATAAAATATTTGTCTAGTTGCAGAAATATTGTTTATTTAAATAGTCACCAATGTGTAGTTCTTTTGTCTATCTGCATATGCACTTTCAAGTCAGTGATTATACCAGTTATGCAACTGGCTTTGCATCCAAGGTAGAACTAGAACTCACAGTTTTCCAGTTTCTAACCTGATGCCATAACCACTTCATCATATTGATTCTCTAAGGGTAGTTCTAGGGTTATGATGGGCCCAGTGACTTACCATTTTCAGAGGTGTATTTTGTTTTCAATTTTTTTAAAAAGGGGATAGCAGGAGAATATCAGTGCACAATTGTTAAAAATGTAACCCATGATCCACCATTCTTTTCAGACAAAGAGGACTTCTTCTGCCGGTTTCCTTCTCTTCTTTAGGAAATATTTTGAGAGTACATCAGGGAACCTATTAACAAAAGCAGTCCTGTTCATGGGATTATTTTACTGGAACATCTCTTAGTATTTACTAAAGTTTTACTCAGTTGCTCAGTTATTTCAATTTAGCACACTTATAAAGGGCATTTCTCCTGCATGATTTAAATCATCCAGCTTTTTAAGGAGGATTGTTAGGCTCCCCAATTCCAGTTGAAAAAGACCAAAGTAATAACAACTTCTTTTCAAGATCACCGAGTACACTGTTGGGATAAAATTTAAATTGGAGAAACAATAGTTTATATCTAATTGGAGTGGATGGGGCTTATAAATGCCCATATCCAACTTTTCTCTAGCATAATTCCAGGCCAAATGTTTGTCTATCAATATTCTACTACATGAGATTTAGGGAAAAGTTACTTATATTGAAATGGAGGGAGGAAGATATATACATACACTTATTTTTAAAAATAAATTCAAGATTGCTTTCATTGCCTAGTTTTGTGCATAGAAAAATAAATCCTAAGCCTTTTTAAAATTCATATTGTACATAAATATGTAGTGCTATAGCCACAAGTCCAACTAATAACAGCAAGTGGAGCAACAATGAAATTAGTATTTACAAAGGGTGCATATATACACACATTTTCCCCATTAATTGAAGCTTGAAATCACTCTCCTTTGGAAATGCATGCAATCTTGAAATATTAAATATTTATTAAGAGGGAAATAGTCAATACCATTTTTAAAAATGCTATACCTGGAGTTGCTTTGGGGGCAAATGCAATACTAATAACTTCTTAGACAGAATGAACTCCAGTTCATGCAGAAGGAAAAGATATTGTAGCCTAAATCCTCTTGAGAAATATTCAGCGATGGAGAGCAATTACTCGCTTTTCTTGGCCCCTCAAGGGTTCAGTCTAAGCATCTTTTGACTCAGTTACTGTGCTACTCTGCAAATGAAACCCATATATTGCCTCTTCTGAAAATTAAATTACCTCTGTTTTGTTGTACCAAAAGTGTAAATACTTACTTTCTGTAGTTCCATTTTGTATGGTAACTGCTTCATCACCGAATACCTTTCACACGTGAAGAGGAATTCAAGGAGATAACACTACCAACAAAGCTTCCAATCATAAAGTGTTATGTCACCCAGGGTACTCCTTAACTAAGTTTAGTGTATATTGCAGACATTATTTTTAAAAAATAGTATGGCCTCACCATTGATAAGCATGAAAAATGAGATTTTTGACCATAAGCTAAATGGTGCATTGTTTTTCAAAATGGAAGGAGGAATGAAATCACATCTGCTGGAGTTCATCCTATCATTACAACTTGTAGGCAAATCTTTTCTGCTAGAAAAAGCAAAATAATGCTACTGAATGGCAACTATTTCAACAATTCAATCTTCTAATTTCCCGAAGTTATTTTTTTGAAATTAACTTGCCTCCATCTCACAAAACAGCTGTATATACGCTGTAATAGCATGTATTGTGATTTTCTTTCAAATGCTTTTTAAGTCACTGTGACATAGTCCCTTCCCACTTTTTGTCTTTTTAAATAGATTTCTGTTCAGATGGCCCTTCTTAAAGCTTGATTCTTTTTTAGGGTGAGACCTTTAATTCTTACTGCAACACCATTTAATGCTTTGGAAAGAAGAAAAGGAAACTGTTTTGGCTGATCGCCAAGCTGCAGTGGATTGCCAGTATACCCTCATCACTTTGTAGTCCCAGAAAAATATGTGGTGATAAGTGAAGAAAGACTTACAATCCCACTCTTCAAATGTCTGCTAAGGTCACTTCACAATGAGACCCACTGAGGTTAAAGAGCATCCTGGAAGTGGTAAACATGCTGAAAGGACACGACAGAAAATTACTTTTTATTCTTTTGGCACATTTTTGAGCTACAAACATTGACCATGCTCCAAAATACCATTATGTCTTTTCTGTGTGTTTCAGAAATTGAGATTTAATAATCAAAATGTAAGAAACAAAAAAGATGTGAGAAATTTAGTTTTGCAAGAAATGTATTATGTGAAAACTATTTAGTGGTACAATCGCCCAGGTTTTTTAAATTGCAAATTATTTTGAACTCTTAATTAACCAGAGTTGCAAGAGGCATCAATTTGTGGGGTATACTTCAGGTAGCGCAATGTTTTCATCACTGAATAATTCTAATTCTAATAATTCTTTAACAAATGTCCACCAGTGATAAAACAATGACACGGAGCTCAAGTGTCTTCCAACAAATGCCAGAGCAGTTTAAAATCCTAAAATGCTTTGTAATTTAGCAAACCTAGTTTTTTTGCATATAATAGCAATAGCATTTAGATGTATATACCGCTTCATAGTGCTTTACAGCCCTCTCTAAGTGATTTAGAGTCAGCATCTTACCCCCAACAATCTGGGTCCTCATTTTATTGACCTCGGAAGGATGGAAGGCTGAGTCAACCTTAAGCCCTATCAGGATCGAACTTCTGGCAGCGAGCAGTGAGTTAGCCTGCAATACTGCATTCTAACCACTGTGCCACCACAGCTCTTCTTTTAATATTTAATACTTAATAATACTTTTGAAATAGTTTCCAGACTCGTCATCCCTTCTTCTACTTTCTGGAATATCTGATGGAGCTTAGAAAAAGAACATGGATTAAATACAGAGCAGTGGAAATGTACTGGGCTTCTGGTTAGTGCATTTTTATCAGTCTAAGCCTGATTGTTATAGCAGTTTCTCATAAACTGCAGAGCACCACGTTAGTCCTACAGTGTAAAAACATCATTCTCATTTTGTTCTTATGCCACGCTGTGCAAGTGCTGATGTATAATTCAGATTTGGCTGAGTTATGTTTTGATTTGACAGGGATCATGCTCATCGAAGTCCTGCAGAGACCTTATCAAGGGAGCAGAAAAATATTCTCTTTCTTTCTATAATGATTCAAGAGCTTATAAAGGGAGACTGTAGCTAGATGTCCTATGAAGATGCCAGTTAACTTTAGAGTGTTTGTGCGAGCTAAATGTGTTGACATTTATGCAAAGTAATTGGCAGAGCCTACCATTCTGTTCAGTGTCTCAGGAGATAGTATATCGCACACAGCTTGGTTCATATAGTGCAGTCAGTGCCAGAGCAACAATCATGAGCTGTGTATGTGTGATCATCCAGAGTACTGCAAGTGGATGGATATTTGAGATCTTGCATAGCAGCTGCTTAGACTAGCAGTATCTTTTGGTTCATCTCTCTCTCTCTTTCTCCTTTCATCCAAAAATGAAGGCAATCAAAGGGACAAGAGAACTCTTTGCAATGTTGCTGTTTTCCTTTTTTTTAAAAAAAAAATGGAAGTGCTAACTGCTGATGGCAGCATACCAGATGTTCTGGAGCTCTCAGAATATGGTGAAATACATCAGACTAAGGGGAATAACAAATAAGTGTGTCTGTAGGCAGTTACTGGCCACTTGTGCTTCACATTTCCTTTTGCTCCATATGGTGTTTCCATATGATCCTTATACAATCTAAGTCGCACTCCATTTTCACTGTGAATATAATTAGCTTTGAAGTCTGAATGGCCGCCTATAACTGTACTTTTAATCTACATAGAGAAACTGCTTTGATGAAGGAAAAGGACGCTACACTAATGACATCTGGGAGCCTCAGTTTAAGTTTGGAACATGAATAGGTAACCAGGGGCATAGCTAGATTTTGGTGAGCTATAGTTCTCAGCATCTCAAGCATACATGGGCAGCATCTCAAGTGCTATTGTTTTCCTAAGACTGGATTAAGCATGATATAACCTGGAGCTCTTTCGAAGAGTTGCCATTCTTGACTAACATTGATTTATTTATGAAATTTCTATATTGGCTCAATCCAATTGTGCTCTAGGTAGCTTACAACACTCACTTTACATAAGGTGAGACTAGAATTTACTATCTCCTGGCTTCTAGCCTGGTGCATTAATCACTAGACTAAACTGGCTCTAGTGTCTCATTGATGAAACCTTGCCCTTAACTGATGAATGATCTCTCTCAATAGCTTAAACAGACTAGGGGAGCTGAGCCAAGGAGCACCTGTAGTAAATCATCTGAGAGCCTGATCTCTCCCTACTTGCCAACATTAGGTGAACCTGCCCACATAGTAGGAGCAGAACTACTGTAAAATCCCAATTCTTTCATGCAGCCCAATGGATATGTGCTTGACAGTATCAAAAGTTGCTGAGAAATCCAGCATAAAGGGACGGTTGTTTTCCTTCCATCAAAGTTTCTTCACAAAACACCCACAAGAGTAATAGTGCAATTTCTGTCTCATGTCCAAGTCTGAATCTGGACTGCCACAGGTTTGGTTAATCTGTGTCTTCCATGGACATCTGTATATGTAGCCCACCGTATTTGTCACAACCTCCGCCAAGATGTTGGATGTAGGAAGCTGTTTATATCTTCTGGATGCAGGGTGGGCTTCTTGAGGAATGCTGGAGGAGGATCAGGGTAAATTGTGTTGATTTAAAAGCATAAGAAATTATGCAGTATATTTTTCTAGCTTTGATACAACCTTATTAAGGATTTTACTGGCACCTTTAACAAAACGTTAAAGAAAGGCAGACACTTACCTGTGATGGACTTCTTTAAAGTTTTGGAGAAAGAAGCTATTCTGTATGATTTATTACTAATTTTCCATTCCAGAAGAACTTCCAAAGTATTCCAAATTAGAGGAGATTCTTTTGCTCCAATATAGTGAAAAGCCCTTCTTTGTTCCTGCATATTGGAACATCCTTTCAGGAAGGATGGAGTCATAAATCAAAGTGCTAAGTCACTTGTTCCCATAACTCACTTTTGGTGTGAACATAAGACTCAAAAAGTTTTATTTGGGGCTAATTTTAAAGGTCAAAAGCTAATGGTTGCTAGCAATTAATGCAAGACTGGATTTTCCCCTTTTACTCCTGTTACACACTTTAATTATTCCCTAAGATTGGAGCAACCATATATCCTACTAGTCCAGCAGGAATTTATGGATGCCCCTGAACATTTTGATTCAGAACTTCTTTGCTTCTTTGAGCAAATAAGAAAGTATTTTTCAAAAGGCAAAAAATAGACTTCCTTTCATACTCTGCCAAACTGCAAGCTATTTCAGCAATCATTTGGCTAGATGAAAGTAATGAGAAGAAAGTACAGAATCCATTCTACAAGGTAGCTTTTCAAAGAGTGGTTTAATGGATCTACTAGGCATGTATCTATTTTAATTATTGCATTAATAAGACTTTATTTGGATAATATATATAATATATTATATATAATATATTATATATAATATCCAAATATAATCAGTGGTTAGAGTGTTGAACTGCAGGCCACTTCTGCTGATTCAATCTAGCGGTTCAAATCCCACTAGGCTCAA
>JANHFL010003129.1:60326-74057 GCA_032468155.1 Oxyrhabdium leporinum | reverse complement strand
ATACATATTTGATTTTACATGTATTGACTGCAGCCAGAATTGTATTTGCACAACAATGGAAAAGTGAAGAGATCCCTGAAGATGAAAATGTGATTACAAATATACTAGAATGAATGGAAATGGAGAGATTAACACTTGCAATTAAGGAAAAGAAAGAATCTGAATAGTTTTTGACTTGGGATTTATTTTATCAATGGTTAGCTAACAAAAACAGAAGTTAGAAACATGGAAATATAAGAAAAGGACCAATGAAAAAAGGAAGGTTTGTTAAAATGGATAAGCAAGCATTATTATGATTATTATTATAGAATTATCAATGTAATCAACATTGTTGTAAACATTTTGATGATTATTTTCTAAAACTATTTGTAGCCAGACAATAGACTGTTTAACCAAAAATAGAATTTTATATGTTATAAAAGAAAAAAACTTTATGCAAAAAAAAAAGGTTCTTAGGGCAACTTACCCTAGGATAGACCAATGGAACAATATAAAACACATTTAAAAATAGAACATTAAAAAAGAACATAATAGATGTCAAATGTAAAAACAGTTACCAACCAAGGTAAAATGTGGCTTGTACTGAAATCAAATCCCATAAGAATCCTTTAAAAAAAATCAACATTTGGGTTGCCACAACCAAATACTATTTTTTAACGATCCTCTTTCAGTATTCCTTAGCTTAGTATTGTACAGATGAGTTGGAATTGCTAAGGACATATTGAAGAATTTTGCCACTGCTGTCCCAACACTCTGATGTTGATATGAAATCTAGTCATAAGCAATGAAGTTATTTTAAATATCAAAAACAGCCCTTTGATTTCAACACAAGATGTTTTATCGCAAGTGGGTCAAAAAGGAAATGATATGCTTCAGAACAAGCATTATATCTAGCATTGCTCTTCCTTCCCTAGCAGCAGATGTCCAATAATAGTACACAACTAACCATTTGATTCTGTTTGATGATCCTTAACCTTAGCTCTTTCAAGTGGCTCCCTTCACTCTCCAAGAAGTTTATAAATGAACTGATAGTTATGCAACTGAAACAGCACAGTGATAATAATGTCTATTCTCAATAAACAGTGTTGCAGCTGTATCTTGTCTTCCTGCAGAAGCAGGATTCCCACTAAGCTTTGGCACAGGGTTGCAGTGATTTATTTTTAATGTGATGTCAAAACCAATAATTACAAAATCTTGGAGTTCAAGTATAAGATCATATCTTATAATATCATTGTATATTATTCTCTAAATACTCTTATCAATATCTGCTCTTCCACTGAATTCCAGGAAGATGGAATTTAAGATTAGAAGATAATATTCTGTACCACAGGAGGTGCTCATAGTCTCATTTGCTATTCGTTTTGTAAGTCTGGGACCAGGTACCCTTATTCTGCTTTAGTCTCTCAGGTTATTGTTGGGCTTGGAAAGAATGTATCCAGGTGAACATGACAGAATGCATTGTTCCCAGTCTCTTGGCTGAGAGCCCCCTGATGTATTTTATCTTGCATATGTACAATGTGGGCATGTGCAAAAGAGTGATAGATCAGTCATTTCTAGATGCTGCATGCCTGGATTGAAACATTTAGTTGTTGTTTTTACATCTGGATATGGTAACGAGAACTTAAATTTGTTTGCCTAGATCTGGATCTGAAAACATAAAATTTAGGTAGGGAAAAGGAACATCACTAGAATATAGAGAGAAGGTTAAGTGAAGGGAGCAAAGATTAGGAGAGTTGCAGGTGACCTGGGTGAATATATGGGGTACTGATCAGTCATAGAGTGAAGGAAAATAAAGGTACAGCAAGAGGAAGAGGAGGAGGAGGAGGAGGAGGATTCAATCCTAAACAACAAAAGTCGATACTCTGGAAAACAAAGGAATAAGCAAGCAGTGCAGATGACTGCAGGCATCATTTGTGAGGCTCACTTTGAAGATTACTTTCTGCAAGATTTGGGATAGGAGATAAATTTCCAGACTTTTTTCTATCATGCAAACAGAGTTTCTTCCTCCCTGTTTTATTGTGTGTATGCATATATGTGTGCGCACGTCAGCTCAATTAGTCGTGTATCGTTCCCCACCCCCGCTTTATCTCCACCCACCCTTTTCTCTACTACAGCTGCTCTTTCTTTTTCCTGTTTTTCTTTGTCCTTTTTTACTGTTTCTGCTGGAAGATGTGTGTGTTTGTGTGTACGCTGGACATGTGCTATTGTGTTATTTCTTTCTGAGACAGAAGCTTGCATATATCAGAGAGAAATGTTGGTATATATAGCTGGAATAACAATTAATTTTATAAACAGGATCATTCATTTTATTTCTTTATTCAGTTTATATAACCAACCACCTCACATATGTGACTCTGAGTGGCTTACAATGTTAAAAAAACAAAAAATAACTTACCCATTCCTACAAAGTTAACCACAAAATCACTGAACACATAAAACCATTAAAAACCATGCAATCAGTGGGAGAGCCCAGTCAATTTTGTAACAATATAACCACTTTGTAGGCTCCATGCCATCACCAGTTCAACACGCCAGATAGAAAAGCCACATCTTACCTAGTGGCTTCATGTAGATGTTAAACAGGGGTGGAGAAAATACCAAACCATGTAGGGGCTGAATGCAAGAACTCTTCCAATTAACACTGACTGGAACTGGGAAAAGAGGTATAATGATATCAAAAGCTGCTGAGAGATCAAGTAGAGCAAGAATGGATGCATTAATCCCATTCTGTTCTACCAGCGATCATTAAAAAGCAAATTAATGCTGCTTCAGTGTCATATTGAAGCCTGGTATCTAACTAAAGGGATTCAGATAATCTGCTTCATCCATGATTCTCTGAAGCTGCTATATAATTGCCTTTGGCTCATTATGGTTGGGTCCAGGAAAGGCTTATGGAGGAATGGATGGATCAACATCTCTTTAAGCGGCAGAAAAGCCACTCCCTCTCTTGAAGAAGACTTTATAACCACTAAAACCTAACTATATTTCACCTCCTAAAAGGTAACCAGGAGGGGCATGGATCTAACAAACAGGTGGCTGAACTCACAGTCTTAAGAAGTATATCAGGTTCCTCAGGCCCAAGCTCCTCCCAGGTAACAATGCAGGATTTCATTTCAGGCATCTTCACCTATACCAAATCTGGGAAACTTCGCTGCCACTCAGAAATGGACTCAAGAAGTTTAGGCTGGGAAATTGCTACACAGCAACAATAACAAGAGTCTCAACAGATCCTTAGAGCCCAACTTAAGGAACAGGATCTCGCATCTAATGATTTGTAGAGCAGTCTCTGGAGCCATTAGGAACTCCAAATGACAATTGCTACTCCTCTACCCTTGCCCTGGACCCTGATGCTGAAACCTGGCTGAGCCCATTTCCAAAAGAGGAAACACACACACATGCCCAAACACACACACACACACACACTCACATATACACCATTGCTGAATCCATTCAGGTCTCAGTAATACAAGCCAGGTCAAATTTCTCATCCTTAAGGATAAGACACTCATTTCTAAATTTCAAGCAAATTGTCCCAAATGTAGTACATTCCTGGTATGTATCCCCCTTTTCACATGAATCTAATTTCAAATACGTAAAATGTATTGTTTTAAGTTTATGAACAATATAACATTTGTAAAATGGATGATTCAGATGTATGATCCATGACTGTGTGGTACATGAGCTTTCAGTCAAAGAAATTCAGAAACAATCCATTTGCACAAGGACACTCATCAAGTAAAAGCAGGTGCAACCAATACATCTGGCCTTTCTGACACAGCTAAGGATTTAAACTTTAATATAAAGCTTGGTGTTTCATCAAGATATTTACAATTTAAGCAATTTTTCGGTAGAATAAAAGCCTTGTAATCCAAACTGAAAAACTTTTTTTATGTGCAAAAATCACATTCAGAAATTTACTGAACTATGCTTGTCCTCTCTGTTTCAGATTAAGAGTCAGACAAATGCTTCAGTTAATTAATATAATGTCTAATGTGGATATTTAAAGAACTGCCCCTGGGCTTAAAGCCTGAGAGTACCTGCTCCAAGAAAATGACTAGGTGCTGTCAGAAGAGTTCTGATTCACATGGAGAGTTCTGATTCACAAGGAAATACATACATACATACATACATACATACATACATACATACATACATACATACATACATACATACATACATACATACATGATAGCCACACCTTCCAAAGCAAGGAAATAAAATGTTTGGAATCTTGTACCTTGCAGAAGACAAGCTGCAGAGCAGAACTGTCCTACTTGTGCCTTTGGATTCATGTGAGATGGTGTTGGAGCCAAAACAATATTGCTAACCATTATGCCTTTCCGCTCTGTGGTTTCTGTGCTTCCCTAGCAAGAATGGGCAAATTCTAATCCTCCAGATGTTGTTGAATGATAATTTCTTCTATTCCCCACAATTGCTGATGCTGGCTGAGCTAGAGAGCCACAGGGTATTCTTCCTTGATGTGCCTTAAATTTTATTACCTTTTGGATTCTCTGATTCCTACAGATAGAGCAGCAGTCCTACACGTTGCCTTCAGTTTCTAACTCTGCACTGCCCACTTCACAGGACATTTTTATATTTGCTGTGTTTGAATTCTCTGCAGAGAGACTGCCTGCTTTGCTGCAGATGGCTAGAATAAAATATACTCCATAGTTTTCTGTGCCCCTCAGTCTTCTATTATAAACAAGTCACTACTATGCCCTGCAAGAAAGCTTCAGCAAGAGAAACCAACCATCTATATGCACTAACCCAAGTGTAAATCCCAATGCAATCTGCGACACTTGCCCAAACATTGATAAAAAAGCTTGCAAGAGCAAAATTGATCTCCTAATTCCCCCATTAGGAATGTATCTTATGATTGTTGCATTATCTCAACATTGCAAAGGCAAAAAAGACTTCTTTGTTTTCTTTCTTCCTTTTCCCCCCAACATTTTCCCTTGGTAGGCATGACAGAATCTGCAAACCATCTGCCTCTGGAATTACCTAGTTTAAAAAAGGGTAAAGTTATTCTAGAATGAATGATTGGCAGACTATAATTAAATAGAGAGCTGGGATCTGTTTTCTAAAGAAAGCCTTGTTCTTCTGGTGAAAAGCATTCTGGAAGAAGGCATGTTAGGTCATTTGAGGAAAATTAAGGGTTGTAGCAGAAAACCAGGGAGCAGGAGAGGCAAGTCAAATCATCCACGAGGTCAAGAGGAGACCATGGCTCTGACAGCCAGATATGAACTGAACAAAATGTTCTCCTTTTCCTTCAGAGTTTTTATCAGTCAGCAACTTCTGGCCTGGAGATAGGATCTCCTTATCCCAATGGAAATTTACTGGATTTTCTGCCGTTCTGGAACCCAATTACTTCAATTTTCCCAGGACTGGCAGAGCAAAAGAATAAAAGAGGAAGGACTCAGAGGTCAACCAAAGAGAAGGCGGGGTCCTGAGGGAATAAACATTCAATAGTTAATGAAGTGTAAATCCAAACGGAAGGAGGAAGAAGAGGGGGGAGAGACCGAATAGCAAGATGCTCATTAGTTGTGAGAGCTACACTTAAGGCATGATGGCCGCAGTCCATCTTTCTGAATAACTAAAAAGGAGTGTGGCTTGATAAAGTGAGATAATTGATTGTGTGGGACAAAGCTTTTGGGTGGCTTCCAGAATTCAGTAAAAGCTAGAGGGAACTCAGAAATACGGCTTGCTAATGCCTGTGTTTGTATATATCTGTCTTGCTTTTAAGCATTTGTGTTTGGAGATTTATGATACAAGAAAAAATATTCCTTACCTTTCACCCATTACAGGATCAGGAAAAAGAATAATATCTGTAAAGGAAACATTGAAAATCTTTAAAATTCCTTTAAAAGTGACTGTGAATTTGTGTGTGTGTATATGCATGTAATGTTCTCAAGTAACATTTTAAATTGCAAGTTTTGACTTGCAAATCCAAAGCACTATCATTTTTAAAAAATGCAAGATAGTACATTAATGATAATCAGCTAGAAATATTATTGCATTCAGAAATGGAAATGATAGCAAAATTATCACTTGGAAATACTAAATTAATTACAATGTTTACCGTATTTGATTTAGGCTAAAAAATTAAAAACTTGCATAAGCCAATTAAAAAAATACTTTTGAAATTTGTAAAAATAAAATCTAGAAATTTATCTCATGTGCAGAATATCTTCTGGATATAAGCAATGTATAGTCAGATGAAGGTTTGTCATATCAAAAGTCTTCAGGCCTTTCTCCAGCCATGGAAAATTCTTGGTTTGGGGTTTTTTGTTTTTGTCTATCCTTAACTAACAGGTTAGAAGTTTGAAGTAAAATCATGTTTGTGGTCTTCTGGATATTGGTTAAGAAAATAGCAATGGTTGAATGAGTCCAAGGTACTGTATATGAATTAAAATTTGAATTTTAAATTCCATAATCAAGGGAATTGGAATTGATTAGAAAGTTAGCACCCATCCCTCTCCTAGAAGAATGAAATACTTTGAGAAATATTAAAAAGGCAGAATATTATATTTCCCTGGATGGGAAATGGAGAAACATGCTCTTGGAAAGTAGCTCCCACCTTCCTTAATAGCCCACAGCAGATGCCAGCACTTAAGAGATAAAGACATACGTAGTTTTATTCATAGGCAAAAATTCCCTGCACCAAGGTCTGAATAAAGATAGGATTAGCCCTTAGCCACAATAGGAATTGCCCAACAAGCCCCTTCATTGCATCAGCCAAACTCCAACCAAGCTTAGCTCAGACAAACTCCTAGGATTTGTACATGGCACCATGGGACTCTGACAGCAGCCAATAGAATACATGTTCTTGCACAGAAACAGGAAGTTCAAGTGCAAAGCCCAAGACAAGGTATAAAAACCCCTCACTCTTAACTCCATGTGGTCAGCTACCCAGAACCCATGTGGTTCTGCTTCATCAATAAACCAATCACCCTTCATGTTTCCAGTGTCTTTCTCCCAGCTTGGAACTGAGTCAGATGGATATTTCTTCCAACAGACTTAATTTCATCTTCTTTATGGTGATCTTAAATTAATTCACAAAGCACACCCTTTTAACTCATTATTCCAACTATTTCCTAAAAAATGTAAAATTTTAAGAGCCACAACTGATTCTTCCAAAACTTTTTAAACCCTGAAGCCTTTGAAGCAGGATTAATATCAGGATAAAGTAGCAAGTGCTCAAACTGAATAAACTGCAAGAATCTTTCTTAAATAAGCTAATCTTGCTAAAGTTTTACAAAAATTGATCAAAAAATCAAGAGTTACATCAGAACTTGGTCCAAAATAATAAAATTGTTCGAAGTTCAATTACTATTCAAATTTACCAACTGTTTTTCTTTATAAGCTTTTCAGGGGTAAAATAATTACAGTCATCTCTTCAGCGTAATATTTTCCACATTGAAGCACAAAATATAGGTATTAAAACTGATCTAAAAACAAATAAAAACCAAATGCTTCCTGGATTTAGTTGAAAGCTTACATAATAGCTTTCAAACTGAAATGAAGGAAGGGTTGGTTTCTAGAGAAAGCTATTTTGAACAATTCTTAAGAAATTCCTAAGAAACACAATACTCAGAAATAAACCGAAAAATGTGGAAAATTAAATCTAATGTTCCAAACAGCTAGCTGTAGTTTGTATAATGAAAACCCTGGCTGAATAACACTGTCAAAAATAGATGTTATACCTCTTTCATTTATTTCAAAATTGAAATACTATTCACATTTGCTAGTCGAGAAAGCTTCCTTGATATGCTTATATTGAGGTAAGTAAAGGAATTAGGAGAAGCCTATAACTCCCATCCCCATATCTGACAGAATTATTATTAAGACCCAAGTCTGATTTGCTCCAATTTACAGAATAACTAGACAGGTAATTATTAGCAAAATGAAAGCGGCAGTGATGATCTCTACGGCGTACAGATAATTTGCATATAGCAGAAGCTTAGACTCTGCCTCTGCTGATGTGACCCTTTGGTAGTTTTTGCAATTTCTTGTAACACAGGAGATCTAAAAGAAAATTAAAAATAAAAGAAAGAAGGTAAAATTGATGTGAGCCATAGATGAGAGCCATGGACAAATGATTTCAAGGCCAAATAAAAGAGCTCAAAAGACCAAAATCAGTACCCACTTCAAAAGCTTCCTAGAAACTTTATCAACGATTTCTTGTCATGATCCAAAGAAACATCAGCTGCTATAAACTGCTTGGTTCTTAATTAAAGCCATTAGGTCAGTTCAAAATTTAATATGAGACCATTTAATATGAGATGCCAGAGAAATCCTGCCTGAGATGATTGTACAGGAATTGGAATGAAGAACTGTAACCTATGGACGGATGGAGCTTCAAGTTCTTATTGGAGATAGAGGTCTAATATTGCAACATTTAGTTAGAACCTTAAGTTCCCTAGGAAAAATTACAATATATACTCACTGAAATTAAAAGATAGAAGCTTCTTTGAAAAGACTTGTCTGTGTACCTTCAATAAAACAAGAGATAAGAATCTAATATGCTTTTTATACTAATTAGCTGAAAAAGTGTTGGGAAAAGAACTTCTTCATATAAGGAAGATGACCTTGATGGAAACATGCAGAAACTGCTTTCTAAGCAAAAGGGGTGAAGCATTTTTATGGTCCAGAACCATGAGATAATTGTCAGAAGCAGATCTAATTCACTAAATTATAAGAAGGACAAGAAGGTATAGCATAATTTCCCGTTCATACAGCAAGTTTCTGTTGTATAGCAATCTCAACAAAAGTAATTTTAGCTTTCTTATGGAGCTGATTTCCTGGTCTGATCTACCTAATGGAACCAACACTTGTCTCCATACTTACTGCATTATAGCAATCACAATTTCTAGAAGGAAAAAATTAATAATAATTTGTTATTGTGATAGTAATTTTACTTTCTGTGAGAAGGAATCAGTCCTACCATCTCAAAGTAGATTCCCCTCAATCTCCCCCTACTACAATATTATGTTGTTTAATTTGTTTAGTATAGAAGCCAGTATCTTACTTCATTTTTCTTCTCTTTCCTGGTATTGTTGACTCATATAATGTAGCAATTCTGTTTCGGCAGCATATAACTTCTTAAGCATGTATTTAGTAGAGACCAAAGATCAGTATTACTTAGAAGACAGATAGGATGTATAAAGACCCAACGATTCTTCAAAGTCCTCCTTTAGGAATTTAATTTTAACTGACCAGTGTTTCCTTTATGAAGAAACATAATTTAATAATTGCTTTTGTGGTACCCCACCAAAACTATGATGATGCCAGGTCCCTAATGAGATGAAAACATCCTATTAGCTCCAGCTTAATGAAATCTAATAATAAAATACAAAGAAACATTTAACAAAATATATATGCAAATTATTGTTCAATGAGATCGTTAACGTCACTGGAAAATTGTTTGAAAAACTTGTAATCTCTGTGTCAAATGCTATAAACTTTAGATTCCAAAGAATGAAGCACCGGGAAATAATTCAGTAGGTACAGGAATGCAACCATATTGCCAGAATCCCCATAAGAAAATTATTTATGTGCAAAGCTGACCCACAAAAGAAAAAGATAATGAAGGAAAACTTCATTTTAGATTTCTCATTTTCATTTGACTAACTGCCTAAAGGTGTATATTCTGTATAAAATTTACTCAAAAAATTTTTTATCCGGTTCTTCAAGAAAATTTTCTCCATGTGATTTACAAGAAAATTTGATTTCCATTTCAAACTCAAGGAAAATTCTAACTGGCAGCTAAGGCAAAGAGCTCATGTGAATACATAATCTAGGTGGTGAGCATCTCTCCCCACATCATAAGGCATCTGAAGAAGAGAGCTTAGAGTCTTTGTGCAAGGTTTCCCCTAGAGATGTATATTCCAAACATGCGGGATATAAAAGGAGTAAGAAGGAGTTAAAAGCACACTTCATAATCCCACTGCAGCCCGGAATGACACAAACCTACATCAGAAAGTTCTCAGATACATTTTAAGCTGGCATCATTTCATGAGAGCAAAACCCAAAACAATCTAAGTGTTCCATGTTCCGTTGAAACAAAGCTTTAATGTTTTGAGTGTTCTGAAAATAAGACAGGCAAGGCAAACTTGGGGTCAGCTGCCGTTCCTTGTTTTCCAAGTCTGGTAGATAGATGGGTTATAGGCTACGTTGATTGGGGAAAAATTAAGAAATTATTGAAAACATTAAAGGAAAACTCCTTGGCTGCCACAACTGAAAAAAAAATATTTAGAAATTTATATATTTATATTTATATATATGTAAAAAACCCACAACTGTGTTCAGATCTTTTAATTGAAATGCTCCCCTCTACCTAATAATTACAGGATGGGAAGACTAGCTAAATAAGCACATTGCTTTTTGAGTCCTTCTTAATGCTTTTATTTATTTATTTAAAAACATTTGGCTCATTTGCCTTTTTCTATTGAATAGCCTTTCTTGCAGTCATTATGATTTATGATTTCACAAATAAATTATAAATCCAAATAAGAATGCAAAAAGAGTTTCTATAAAATGAGCACAGATTGTGCAATTAGTAAGTCAATCTTGCTGATGTACCAACCTCCCTGCTGTGCCACAACCCTGCTGTCTGAACTCCTTGACTGGATGTAGATATTCCATCTAGATACTATCAAGCATTTTGGACTATCAGAGATTTTGGGTATCTGTGTAGAGGCAACAATACAGAAGAACATGGACAAAGAACTATAACAATCTAATGAATATCTCTGCATGGACAGAGTTCTTTCTTACAAGAGATCTTCTGATAGTCACCCTCAAGGATTGCTGCTGTAGAGTGTATAACAAAAGAGCAAGAGTCAAAATTCAGCCCAAATAAGTTGTTCAAGATGATTTTTATTGTTGCTAACTAACAAGATAGCTACTCTATTTGCAGAAATTCTGCTTTAATCTTTCTGGCTGCCCATATTATTTAATCCCTATTTCACAATATCCATGCTGAAGTGTCCTTGGGGTTCATTTTCTGCTCTATCCTAATTTTCTGCTCTATCCTAACATATTGAAGGAATCGGTCAATATCAGAAACCCTCTGGTAGAAAGGTTTCTGGTAGAAGGATATATTCTTACCCAAGCCCTGGTATTAACCTTGGGCAGACTTGCCTGTAAAACAGAATTCTGTGTTAGGTACACAGCATGCTACACAGAAAAGACTTTTCTTAAAACCTTGGGGCAGGATTGACTGAAACAGAGATTTCTGGTTTCATAGACTCAATTCTTCTCCATGAAGACTGGGGCTGGAGCTATGGCTGGGAAAAGCTCAAGGGCCCCTGAAATATTTTGTGCTCCTTTTGTATAGAAAAATGACAGAATGGCTGCCATGCCCCTTTGTATCTTCTGGGAGGAATGCAGGAAGTAAGCTTTCTGATTCCCATTTAACTGAGAGATGCTCCCCAGAAAGTTCAAACATCCCACCTGGTCTCACATTTCTGACAGTCCATTTCAGGTTAATGGATCTTTCTGAAAACACCATAATCTTTGTTTTGTCACAGTTCAGTTGCATCTGGTGATCCAAAGAGAAAAGAAATAGAGAGTGAAAGGCCCTTTTATGCCTAGGAGGGTCAGTGATAAAAATCACTGTAATTTGCATAGAGTAAGACTGCTATTGCTCTGCTCTGCAATGTTTTGGTGGGGACTGTTCTCCTTTTGTCAGATAATCAATAATGGGCTGCACATACAAATTGAATAATTAGGAGGCAATAATACCGCCTTGTTTGATTCCATTCCTGGTAGAGACAGACGCATAAAGTTCTTGTGCTACATCACATCTTATCTTCAATTTATATTTCATGCATTTTATAGGTAAGGTTAAGCAGTCATTTATCAACTGATGGGTCAATTGATGCACCTCTTAACTTTTCCCATAATTTATTTCTGAAGTTGCTATCAAGCTCTGCTTAAAGTCAATAAATGTGCCACGTAGACCAGATCTTGTGCTTCTTATCTACTTGGATAATGACTCAAACAGCGACTTAATACTAGTTTCGGCTGGACTGTATTTCTGACTTCTCCGAAGCCTGCCTTATCAGGAGCAAAAATATTTTAGATCCCACTCATATTATGTGTTTCCACTATGGAGATTTTGCATATAGCCTGTTTATTGGATAAAAATATTTATTTAAATTTTATTTATCAGATTTGTATTATGCATAATAGAGCTAATATGCAGGCTCCCTCTCTCCATGGGATTACCATATTTGCAGGAGAAGACAAATTTTAAGAGCTTTCCAGAAAGTCACAAGAGTTGAGTCAACCTGATATCAGGAAGGATAATATTCCAGAGGACATCTGGGTCTACTGCAGAAAAGGCTCTTTTCCTAGACAATGCAACTCACAGAGCAGAGCTGTAATGTATGCCCTTCTAGGGGCATACATACCCGCCCAGACCAATGTATTCACCGACTGAAGCATCTGGATACTCTTCAAAGGCAATACTGTATGTAGAGCATATTGTAACAGTCCATTTGGGAGGTGACCAGGGAACGGGTAACTGTGAGCAGAGCTTCATGATCCAGGAACAGGGGCACAACATGAAATTGTGCAAAGGCCCTTCTGGCTACAAGTGCCACTGGCTTGATCAAGCAGGACTTATGAGTCTAGAACGATCCCCAGATTGCAGACTGGTTGTCATTGTTAGGGACAACCAATCCAGTATCAAAGTTCCAGATTGAGAAGGCCTTAAAACTCAGAGTGATTCAGACTTGCCAGGATTCAATTGAAGTTTGTTGTTCCTCACACAGTCACTGTCTAAGTATTCATAGATGTATGTCCCTAATCAATTCTACTGACACCATTCCTTTTACATTTGACCATAAACATGGACATCACACTTCTTGCTCACACTAGTGAGCCATTTACGGAGCATTCCATTCATCCTCACACATGCTTTACTCACAGACATTTATATTATATTCAGCAACTGACCTTCAGCTGCGTAGTGCTGCAAAATAGTCCGTAATTCTTTTCACCTTATAAAACACTTTTTTTCTAAATAGTCAAATATACAATACTGTACATTTTCCTTCTTACACTCATGCGTTCTTAATGACCTGCTGGAAAAAAAACTGGTCTGCACACCCATTGCCTACATTAAAGCGGTTTTGCACTTCTCATACCTTGCCTGCTGTTGGCTCTCAAACCTGTTTGATCAGAATTCTGCCAGACACATTTCCAGGGTCATTTAGTCAACTTCTCCCAGGAGGTGTTGTATTCAGTCTGCCTCCATTTCCCTTCATCAAGGAATTCTTCCCATTGTCAGGCATAAGTGCAGCCTTCACACATATGTTAAATCAGTCTCACCCATTCTAAGTAAATTACATCCATATTTTAACATTTCTCAAGTTATGTCATCTGCCTTACAATTTTTCAAGATTCTTACAGCATTTATAGCTTCCTTTTCATCATTTTTATAGCATATGTTTCCATTTCACTTATCAACTTATCATACGCAGACACATCTCTAAAATACTCCTGCCAGCATTCTCTAACTACAGGTTGTTCCAACACATTTAATTGCTTTTATTTTCAATTCTATACACTCTGCTGGGAAATTCTTAGTTAACCCTCTTTACCTAAATCTCATGCAACTTGTTTATTTCCATTGCATTTGCCCTGAATTAAATTCCTTCCTTCCTTCCTTCCTTCCTTCCTTCCTTCCTTCCTTCCTTCCTTCCTTCCTTCCTTCCTTCCTTC
>JANHFL010003129.1:47546-58283 GCA_032468155.1 Oxyrhabdium leporinum | reverse complement strand
TTAGACTGATTGGTCTGTAGTTTCCTGGGTCTGTTCCCCCCCCCCCCACACACACACACTTTCTTGAAGATGGGAACCATATCAGCCCTTTTCCAATCCTTAGCTACTTCCCTGGTGCTCCAGGATTTTTTACAGATATGGTACAATGATTCTGAGATAACATCTGCCAGCTCCTTCAGAACTCTGGGATGTAATCTGTCAGGTCCCGGTGATTTATCTTCATGAAGGTCAGATAGGTGTTCTCTTACCATTTTCTTGCTTACTTTAATTTTTATTTCTAGTTTTTCTTTTACAGTAGTATTTTTGGTACGTTGGGCTATAATTTCTTTTTGTGTGAATATTGATGCAAAGAATGAGTTAAGCAACTTTACTTTCTCCCTACTGCCTGTTATTTCCTTGCCATCTTCTCTCTTTGGTGAACCTACTGTTTCCTTGACTTTTTTCTTGTTATTAATATGTTGAAAGAAACTTTTTTTATTATCTTTGACTTTTGTTGCAAGTCTTTGTTCATTCTAAACCTTTGCTTTCCTGACTTCATCTTTGCATGTTCTGGCTATCTGCGGATAATCAGCCTTAGTTATGTGTCCCACTTTCCATTTTTTGTACCTGTCCTTTTTGTCTTTCAGTCTGTCAGAGAGATCTTTGTGCAACCATGTTGGTTTCTTCTTGAATTTCTTGTTTTTCTTTTTCAGTGGTATTGTGCTGGACTGAGCTTTTATGAATCCATTTTTCAGAGTTTCCCATGCTTTTTGAGTTGTTTTCCACTTTAGGATTTTTTGTCCATGGAATCTTTCCTAGGCTCTCTCTGAGTTTGTTAAAACCACCTCTTTTAAAGTTTAAGATACTGGTTGGCTTATTTTCTATTGCTTGTGTTTGCATTATATTGAATTCCACTTGTCAACAAAGGGTTCCTTACTTGGAGTAGCACAGTCTTTCTGATGTCCTGTCAGACATGAGGACCTAATATACCATGAGGTCAGTCTATTGTAGAATTAGGTTTCCAAAAAAGTAGAATGTCTGCAATCCAGTAATTGACATGGTGAGTTTTATATGGTACTGTATACAACATAATCAGCATTCAAAAGTAAATCAATAAATATGTGCTCTTGAAGAAAAGGTCAGTGAATTGTCACTGTTAGCTTGTAACATACTACTGTATGTGTCAAAAAGAAGTAAGAAAACTTAGTCCCAGGAAAGTGGATTTTGATTTTTAAAATAAATGACATGAAAATAATTTTTGGAATTCTATTTTTATGTAGACTGGCACCTTATATTTTAAAATAGAAGACAATTGTTTAATGTGTAAATGTTGCTTGAATAAACAGATTCCTTATCTCAACAAACATGCATCAATCTCCTAATAACTTCTATTTGAATACGATAAGACTTAGGCTGTCTGCTATGGTCTCTATGGAATTCATTAACCATGTAGGTCAGGGGTGTCAAACTGGATTTCTTCAAGGGCCGGATCAGCATTGCAGTTCTCCTCTGTGGGCCAGTGGTGAGAGGGGCGGGGGGTGGAATGGATGCCTCCTGCAGCACCTTGCCAGCCAAAAACAGGCCGGTTTTGGGGCATTTTTCAGCCCATTTTGGCCCATTTTGGGGCCTGCTTTTTGGCTTGTTTTTGGCCTGTGTTTCAGCCCATTTTCAACCCAGTTTTGGGTCCATTTTTCAGACCTTTTTTGCCTGTTTTCAGCCCATTTGGGGCCCCTTTTTCAGGCCATTTGGGGCCCATTTTTTGATCCATTTTCAGCCAGCAGTTTAGACATTAATGGCTGTGTGTTGCATTATTTTGAGGGGACAGCACATTTACACTTTTATGCAAGCTGTATACTCACTACTTTACATTTTGCCAAGTGCCATTTATTCAGTGTTATCACATGAAAAGATTTAAATATTTACAAAATATAAAGGGGTGTAATCACTTCTTTGATATACTGGTATATTCTGCTTTGCTTGCAGCTTGACAAACAGTGGTGGAGGGGTGGATTGGAATGCAAGTGGGGGGGGGGAATGGTCTCCAAGTATCATTGGCTCCTGTGAGACATTGCTTCCCCCCCACCCCGGACACCCAGAGCAGATGCCACAGCGTGATTGGCTGGTTCCCAAAGCAAAATGAACAGAAATGATTGGTGGATGTAATGGACTGTGGGTGGCCCATGAGGAAAGGGGATATGAACTATGCATGCATTTGCATGGGAGCTGCTTTCGCTTCTTCTGTGCCAATGTGGATTTTTTCAATAAAGCGTATACTCTTGATAAAATAATGTCCCAGGAGTTTCTTTTTCTGGATTCACCAGCTGGACAGCTGATACCTGGAAGATAACATAGAGAAAGACTTTAACAATATTTCAAAAGCTGCTCATCATTTTATCTTTCTCCCAGTTCTCAGAAAGACAACATATTGCTTTAATAGACATTGGGATATAGGATACATTACTAACCCATAATTGGGGTATGGATTAGTAATGTGCTATAAATGGGCTCTCCTGCCTGAGAGGTAAATATCACATGATGTTTGGCTTACATTCTTATTGAGCGGGAAACATTTCAGTTATCTTCAGGCAAATGCCACTCAGTTGCTCCTGTTGGAATATTTCAAGAACCTTTCTCCAGCCTAATTCCAATAACACAATCATTTGTAAAGGCCTGAGTAACACTGCAAGGACAAATAAAGGTGGTATAATAAGGATCAGCAATGCAACCTGAACTTGATCCTGCTGCGTGTTAGCCAACACAACTAGCCTAATGTAACCTTATCCAATTTATATTCCTTCATTTCCAAGGGTGTTGATTCATGAAATGTGATATGTAATAGGACTTTATGGAAGGGGAAAAAATCACTGTAGAATACTTTTACAAACATCTTTACTTTTTCTTTTAGAAATTCTTTTTGCAATTATCATGAGTGAATTATTTTTCTTGAAGTGATGGTTTCTTTCATGTTTTCTTTAAAAAAATATGCATACGCATTGTCAGATTCCTGGGATGGTATTACAAGGATAATGCAATGATTCAAAGAGGCCGGGAGTAATAAAGACAGATGGTATCCAGAAGATATTATCTTTGGCCTTTATAATCTTGCACTCATTTATTTCATCACAAATCCATGTGAAGGATCTGCACGAGTTGAACACATTTCCAGAATATGGCCATCCCACAGCATCAGCAGTATTGGAATACTGGGTGATTTACTTCATCTCAGCAGCAGAACAGCTGAAGCCCCGATGAAACTAGGATGGTTGTTTTGGAGACACTATGGTTTCTCTTTTTTACTGCAGAAGTTTGGGGCAAGACCTCCTGATGCTCAGCAGCTTTGAAGTATGGATTACATATCATTCTTAAACTACTGATGGTTTACAGATCACATGGTGAGAGTGTTAAAGTACACTTTGAAGTATTTACAATATTTTGTTCTCATTGGTACTTAAACTTGTACCATCTGAGTGGCATAAAAAATATGGAACCCCAGAAGCTTCACCACATAAACAACTTGCTAAGAGAGTATGGCAAACAAACCAGGAAGAGTCTATCTTGATTTATCATATCTTTTGAAGCACAGATTGTTTTCGGCTTCTTTCAAACATGATAGCAAATGGTTTAAAAGTTGTTAGAACAAGGCTATCAAACTCCTGGCCCACAGGCCAGATGCATCATGCACTAGCCATGCCCATGCCTGGTTTAGTGAAGGGGAAAAATGTTCCAATACATCACATGATGCCACCGTGACAATGCAGGTTTGACACCCTGTGTTAAAAGTTATGCAAATGCTTCTGATTTAACATGAAAAGCTAACGCATTACATTTATTGATGTCATTGCCTGCTTTCTATTTTTTTCTGTTCCTGGTTTTTCATTGATATAGCAGGTGCTTCAATTTTTAGAGTTTTTTGTTTAAGAACACATAAGGAGGGAAGTGAAGAAAACAAAGGGAACATATAGTAGAGGGAAACATTACTAACATGAATACATAACCAAGATTTAATAGAAGATGTTTACCTTAGAGCTACACAATCCCAATAGTTTCTTAAATGAAAAAAAGCACATGCTGATTTACATTAGCTCTTTTAGGATTGTATCATTGAAAAAGAAATAAAGAAAAGTCTAAATGGTCTTTCTGCCCAACTCTGTTTCAATAATATTGAAGTTGGAAGGGGTGGGAGCTGGAAGATTCATTTCCAGAAGCATCAATCTTGTGCTTGTATATTTCTAACCACTAGAAATTTTAAGAATTGGGAATTCCTTCTCTGTTGCTCTCATTGTTTCTATTTGGCTTTCTCCTGATGGAGAGATGGGTGTTTTTAGATTCTTCCTTTTGGCTTATTTCCTTAAGAAAAATTAGGATATTTGCTTTTTTATTTTTTTATCCACATTTTATGGGGGCAAGAATTTCAGAGAATTTCAGAGAAGCAGAAAGATCTTGTTCTTGATTTATTCTTATTTATATACATACTCCTAATAGGTTTGGTTTCACTCTGCTAAGAACAGAATGAGAGGATTTCAACAAAAGTTACTTCAACATTTTCCCTACAGTAGGAAGGTCATGAATAATTTTCTAATTCTAATCATCACATTCCTGAAGCCAGCTAATGCTACAAGGAAATAAGTAGAATGCATTCATGCTATTGACATGTTGAAATACATAACCTCCTGGGGCCAGCAGACCCACCTGTGGTATCAGTAATGCAGAACTTCTGTTGGACTGAAGGTTGCACAGTCTTTGAATAATATGTTGGAGATTTTATCAAATGATATAAGAAATGGAAAAAGGATAATCTGTATTAACTCTAAGAGTTTCCCAATTTTTATATATATATTTTTATATTTTATGTGAACCGCCCCGAGTCCTCGGAATGGGGCGGTATATAAATTTAATAAAATAAAAATAAAATAATAATAATAGGTTGCACATGGCAGTTTCCTTGAGAAACTAGGGAAGATGTCCACATGTGGCCAGCAGCCACCTTGCAAAGAGCCAAACCAGGAATGCCTTCTTAGAAATGAGAGCAAGTAAGTGGAGAAAGTCAGCTAGGGTGGTGTAATACAGGGCAGAAGGTGAGTCGGGGTACAAACTGGTGAAGGTGGCTGGGGCAACTGTGGCTTTGGCTTTGTGCCATTCTGCTGACACATGCAGAGACGGGCTTCATGCTTTGTGTGCTGTGGTTCATGGACTCTCAGCCATGGTGCACCAAGAAGGCCCTTTGTTCCATATTGCTGGGCTGCAGCAGCTGAGTTTTTCAGGGCTGGCTGTGGCTTCATGATGGTGCTTCAGCTGAGGGGCTTCTTGGAAAACTGTGGCACACAAAAGAGGCCCCTGTTCTGCACTGTGGCAAGCAGCCCAGAGCCATACTGTTTACTACCTCACAAGATAGGTTGCATGGCAGCCAAAAGGGCAGAGCCAGGGGGAAATAGACAGATGGGAGTCCCTTATTTTATTGAGGCTTGGAACTGGGAGACACCAAGCCCAGAATGGCTCAAATTGGGGTGAATACCTGCTTAATGATTCACAATTCTCAGTTAACAAAGGCAGTGGGGAGTGCCAGGATTGCCGGTGCTAAATGATGAGGTCATGTCACATCATGCTTTATGACCCCATCACTTACTGATGGAAATTCCAGTCCTAATTGTAGTTATAGGTCAAGGACTACCTATAGGTATTAAGTTCTCTTGCCCATCACATTTTCATCAATGAGACCTTTCACACTGTGTAGTTCTGCTAAGGTAGAGAACAATAGATAGGTTGCTGGCATTCCCATCACCATTGTAAGGACAGTACCAGGAACAGTAAAATTAACTGAGAATAAAAAAATCTAAAATAGCATTTTTATAAGTCATATCAGCATTTGCATGTTATTAAAAAGCTGGAGATAATATTTCTCTGGTGTTTGCTTGGAGAAAAGTTACTACTAATAAAGTGTTCTGAGAATAGATGGGTCATGGGTGCACAGAGCAGGTCCTCTGAAGCCATAAAATCATAAAACCCAAACTGGAGTTCTCTGTGGTGGTTGAAGAGCAGTGATGATGCAGTGGTTAGAATGCAGTATTGCAGGCTAACTCACTGCTCACTCCAGGAGTTCAATTCTCACCGGTTCAAGGTTGACTCAGCCTTCCATCCTTCTGAGGTCAGTAAAATGAGGACCCAGATGGTTGGGGGAAATATGCCAACTCTATAAACCACTTAAAAAGGGCTGTAAAGCACTGTGAAGTGGTATGTAAATCTAGGTGCTATTGATCCTTGAGAAGATTTTGGGCATGGACTGATCAGTCACTGTGTATTTTTGGACTACCTCCTTCAGCTCTGGTTAATTCTACATGTGGACAAAATTAGAAACGAGAGCACTTTACATACTACCTTGGGGAAATGTAATATATAAAGTTAACAAATAGATGGATAAATACACTCTTTTTTTTAGACTTTCATGTCAAAGGAAAGAGTAATATTCTCACACTGACAGTCAATATCTGAGGAAATTGTACTTGGCTTCTAAGGGAATAACTTAACTTCTGTAATGTCATATTTTAAAGTGTTTTTTTTTAATATATAAAAACGGAATCTGGAGAGGGAAGACAGGTTGACCTATTTATTTATTACCATTGATGTTCTTTGAACACAAAATGTTATCACTTTGATTAAAGAAAGCTAATCCGGACATGTCTGGATTTTTCTCTTACCTGAAAAATGTGGAAACAAAATAAAAAGATATATAACCATTTCTCCCTTCTTCCAAACAGGTCCTATCAGTTCTCCCCAAAGCTGTACTTTGTTCTAAAACCAATACAGGCATCTGGCATACTTCTGGCAGTAGGTTTACAATGCCAATCAGCAAAATGGTGGAAGAGAAAAAAGAGATTGCCAGGCCAACACTATTAATGTGCCAGTCAAGTGATCATCTATTGTGGTTGGGTTTCTTAGCAGCAATCTCTATTATTTAACTTTTTAAAGGATTTTTAAAAAGCAATAGAAACCCCTTTTTTGTTTTGTTTAAAATTGAGGGAAGTAATTATTATTATTATTATTATTTTATATTTATATACCGCCCCATTCCGAAGACTCGGGGCGGTTCACAGCTTTTATTAAAAAACAATATAGAATACAAGTTTATATCACCAATAGCGGTGCATGACCTTTCCTGTGTTTTTTTCTTATATTTTGGCAGCTGTGAAACACTAGGCAACCTTAGCTTAGTTCCTTGTTTTGTTAGTTGGGGTTTTTTAAAGGTAATTCCTGTTGATTGTAGACAAAATTACTTGGGCTCGAAATAAACACTGCACACTTTTTCGATTTGTAGCTGCAGTTCTTAACCATTTCAACACGGCGGAGGTGGGGCTAATCACATTATTTGTTCATGGGGCGGAAAGAAGTCCATGAACACATTGTCAAAGTTGAGGGACTCCAAGTTATCCTGTCAGGTAAAAGCTATTTGTGAATGGCTGTGGAATAATGGAGTAATGACTCCACGCAGAATGGGGACAAGAAACATTGATCGGCACACAATGGGTAAGTCACAGCTTACAATCAAATCATGCTTCTCCCCAGGAACACCATGAGCACAACACTAAGTTTGAGAAGGATCGACTAAAAATTACACTCATTTTCCTACACCTACAAAGTTCAATCTTGCTCAGCTTGGTGTTTTGATGCACAACTCTCATATTTTCAAGCCAGCACTTCCCACTGATTATTTAGAGGGGGAAATGCATAGTAAAGTCAGATATAAATGCCATGCATCTGTTGTCCCTACTTTTTCTATGTGATTGTGTTCCATAAATGAGACAGTTTCTGGCATAATATTTTATTCATATTTATATTCTACCAAGTGAACCAGGGAAGGAGATCATTATAGGCATTGCAACCATATATCTCTATACAAAATGGGAAGTAAACATCAAAATGATTCATAATCATTAAGAAAGATAAAACTAATTAAAAGTCATTTTTTAAAAAAATGTTCCTAAAATATGTATTGCCTCCTTAAAAACCTATATTAATAACATTGCCTAAGCGTTATCACTGAAAAGTTTTGAAATCCTAAAAATGGACTGCTTCAAGCAAAGTGTTCTCCAATTTAGAGCTATTGCTTGGGGAGAAAAAAATTAAGTTAGGTTTTATCAAACCCAGAGCCATGGCTCTGACTCCAACAGCTTATTTATTGGATAATAATATTTAATATTTAAATGTAATATGAAATATTAATGTTTAATATTAAATTATTAAAATACTTCTGCATTTAGGCCCCCAAGATAAGCCAAATTTCTAAAAGCACCCAGTGCAGCATCGTAAATATAAAAATTAAATCTGTAAATAAAAGCATCAGCAAAAGCTAATTAGCATATCCCATTTTCTAAAGCCGGGATGCCTAAATTGAGAAAACCTCTCTCTTTCTTTCTCACACTCTTTCTCTCTTTCCTCCTCATCACCCCAAGAAATACTAGCAAGGAGGAGAAACCAAACCACTCAGAAGGAAAAATACAAAAATACAAAGCCACAAACTGAGAACAGGATAAGTGGACTGGAGAATGACCTTGGGAGATGACTCAATGTGACAGATCATTTAGGAGAACTGCAGACCACAAGAAGAAACACTTTGTTTTATTTGATTTATTGTACAGAAATAAATACTGCTGCACTAACAATATTGAAGATGTATCTGCGTATTGCCAAGGAGTAGCTTGTAATGGGTGGGGTACATTTCTGTAACTTTTACTTGTTCTTTCAATATCTATTGAAAGACTAGGACTCCAACATATTTCAACATTGCTGTCTTCTTCCAACACACCCAGTTCCAAGTTTCGAAAGCTTCTGTTTTTGTGGCTGGAGCTCAGGTATACTTTAGTTCTCTTACAGGAGGATCCAAGTTGGAAACTCCTGCTTTTTGCTTTCTCTATCCCTCATACCATTTCTTTCCATTTGTCTAGGCCCTATTCAATAGTGACAGGCAATTTCATAAGCAATTTATTTCCCAGGATACCTCTAGAGAGGCAATTGCAAAGGATGACAGGAGAAAATGCGTCTGACTTAGTAGATATTTTATTTTATTTTTCCCCTTTTACTACAGGGGTTGTTCAGGGCAATCTCTAGATTACAGTCAGAGTTTTGTCCAATAATTTTGATTTAGACAATTTGTTATAGGGCCCACTTTTTTGAATAAATGCTGCTGCTTTTGAGTTGCAGATGAAGCTAAATTCATGATACTATTGAATTTGCTAAAATCTTGGCAGTGTTGTCTTACTATTATTAGATAATACTGTTTTAATAACAACTTCTTTCAAAAGCAGAGCATGGTGGGCTATACAATGATTAGAAACAACAGGCTTTCAATAATGTGAGGGTCACGTTCAGACCGTGATCTTTGGAAGGAGCATCAAAATATTGCATGTAAACCACAGTCATGGCATTTTCATCTGTGAAATACTGGAGTGTATGGCATAGACCTCAAAACATTTGGTTAATTACAGATTTAATTAGTATTAGAGGGAGAGCACACAGCACATTTCATTGTTTTACTTAATCTATATCTGGCTAATATGATTTAACTCAAAGGTCAAGAGCCATTTTGTTCATTATAAGTGTAATTTTAACTATTATGATACTGTGCACAACTCAGACTGTTTCTCAGTGTGTGTATTTTTCTTCTACCTATTTTTTTTCTTAATAACCTTGGAAAAATACTGGCAATTTACCATTTGTCTTTAATATAATCAGATCACATATAAAGAAGTGTTTTCTTTCTATGTTCAGATTTCTAACTAAGAATGTATTTATTGACAATCACTTAAACAGTTTAACGAGTGGATCTGTAATAATAGGTATATCATAGGTGGGCTGCTGGAATCTAAATTTCTCCTAGGAGGTGACAGAGAGGTTAGTATTGTCTATGTCTCTTTCCTGCCATCTAATGACCATATGTATGTTTGCACCCGAAAAATGATGTGCCAACAGCCTAGGCTTCTCAACTGCAAAAATATTGAGACCTGATAGAAATAATAAGGGATCAATATAAATAAAGAATACATAGTGTAAGCTTTATTTTTGGCTTACAGTATCTCAGCATTCAAGCGTTGTGAGTGCAAGTTTATCCCAAATATAAATGAAAGTGTAGACAGAACTTTGTCCCTCTATTTCAATCAGAATAGAACTGGAAGTGACCTTGGAGGTCTTCCGGTCCAACCCCTTGCTCAAGCAGAAGACTCTATACCAGTGATGGCGAACCTTTTCAGCACCGAGTGCCCAAAGCGTGTGCGTTCATATCCAAAATGCAACTTGCGTGCCCCCCATGCATGCACGCATGCCCCCCGAATATGTGCATCCCAGCACATGCGCCCCTCCCCCTATGCATGTGTGGAAGAGATCCGAAGACCAGCTGGCTGGCGGAAGGTGCACGTGCAGCAGATCCGAACTGGGGCGACGGCCTGTGTGCCCACAGAGCGGGCTCTGCATGCTACCTGTGGCACGCGTGCCATAGGTTTGCCACCACGGCTCTGTACCATTTCAGGTAGGTGATTTTCCAATCTTTTCTTCAAAACATCCAGTTTTGATTAAGCATCTACAACTTCTGAGAGCAAACTGTTCCACTGGTTAATTGTCCTTACAGTTAGGATGTTTCTCCTTACTTCTAGGTTGCTTCCCTCTTTGATTAGTTTCCAACCATTGTTTCTTGTGTTGCCTTCTGGTGCTTTGGAAAATAAGTTGACCCCCTCTTCTTTGTGGCAGCCCCTCAAATACTGGAATACTGCTATC
>JANHFL010003129.1:35770-47446 GCA_032468155.1 Oxyrhabdium leporinum | reverse complement strand
TCTGGTGCTTTGGAAAATAAGTTGACCCCCTCTTCTTTGTGGCAGCCCCTCAAATACTGGAATACTGCTATCATGTCCCCTTCTAGTTCTTCTTTTCTCTAGACTGACCATACCAATTGCTACAACCGTTCTTCATATGTTTTGGTCTCCAGGCCCTTAATCATCTTAGTTGCTGTTCGTTGCACTTTTTCCAAAGTCTCAACATTTTTTTAGTAATGTGCTGACCAAAACTGGATGCAGTATTCCAAGTGTGGATTTACTAAGGATTTATTAAGTGGTACTAATACCACATGTGATTTTGATTCTATGCCTCTTTATTCAACCAAAGATTGTATTAGCTTTTTTGGCTGCTGCCACACAATGCTGGCTCATTTTTTCCTTATGAAGCATGCTTAAGGAACATCTTTTTCTCTTAATGAGTTTCTCTGCTTTTGAGACAATCCAGGAACACCCCACCCCCACAAAAAAGAAATTATGAGCTTTTTTCTAAATTGGACCATATTCTGTTTTTCAAAAGTATTGGATGCTTATTGTTAATTATCACCAAATCAAGGCCCACCATACTACTATTTTTCAAGCCAGTTATAACTAACATGCCACTTTATTTTTTTTTCTTTTTCTCAGCCAAAGTAATTAATTGATCTTAAAACAACTTAATTAAGACCAAAATGTTTTGTTTCTAAGATTCAAATAATTACACATTTGGAAACGTAGGTTCATCAACTTGACCTGGAGTTGCAGTGTCAATTATTTCAGGATTAGATTCTCCCCCCCACCCCTCTTATATTCTGAAGTGTTAAGTTCAGCCACCATTCTTGTAGCTCTTCGTTGATAGCTAGTAATATTCCTGCCAGGATTGCTGTGTGTTTATATTAGTTCCCCTTCAATGCCACTGATAAAACAGTCAAGCCAAAAAACAAGAAGAGACAGCTGGCATAGCATCAACTGATTTTTCCCCCCACCAAATAAAATAAAATAAAAAAGGCTATCACAAATAAATGTCTACCATTTCAGTGGGAAAAGTTAAATGATGTCATTTGCTGAATATCTGTTCCCTGCATTTTTCCTATGAATGAAGGTGCAGACCTACGGTGGCGCTGAAGGACCAAATGAATGAAGAGATAAAATATTCAACATACCTGAAGATTAAACACTTGGTCCCCAAAGATCAATTGTCTTTATAATGGTTAGGAAATAGAAGAGGGTTTTTGTGACACATTTTGTCATATCAGAATAATGTACAAGTTATCCTTCCCAGCTTCTGTAGTTCCACTGTTCTGAACTTTTGTCCTATCTGATTTATCTAATCTCTCCAAATTACCATTATATGCATCAGCATACTATTTTGTACCTTCCGCTATACTGATTTGATGGATAGAGTAATCTACATGCTGATGACTGGTAATGAACAATGTTTGCAGCTAAAATATTAAGCATTGCCTTATTAAGTTGTCTCTGTACCTTACTGTCTCGGTTCATTGTGCCATCTTATTGTAGTTCATTAGAAATATTAGAAGCTATCAGCTGTGTATGAAGAATATTTTTTTCATAGAAACAGAAGTGGCTGTGGGTAAAATGAGAGTGATGAAGGAAATTAGATGGAGCATTAAAATGAGTGATCTGTACAAAATATGGTAAGTTCACCAAGGTCTGCAAAGAGCAGAAATGAAGATTGAATCATAAATATATGAAGGGAGAATGACTCGATTTGAGGAGAGGTAAGCCCCAAAAAATGATTGTTGGATGGAGTTGATGTGACATATATCAGAAAGATAGAGCTGAGAAGTTTAAAGAATAAAAAATAGAATAAAAGAAGTAATAAAAGATAGAATTCTGTATGGACGTGTTGAAAGCAATATTGTTTTGAAGTTTGACATTCTTGAAAAGGTATCTATTATGAATTGTTTAAATTTAAACAATTTAAATTTAAAACATTATTTAAAAAAAAACACACCACTTATAGTCCTCAAAAATAAAAGACGTTTGCAGGATTTCCCAAAATCAAGTAGCTGCTTTAGTTAGAGCTAAGCCCTCTTAAACTAAACTGTCAGGTGTAGTGAAATACTGGCAAATTCACAGCTATAATTGCAGGAAAAGGTCTTATGAAATTTATGTGAATTACAGTTCCGTGAACACATATTCCCCCTCCCCCTTTAAAAAAAAAGATTTTTGGAAGAGTTGCATATCATTATCACTAAGGGTTGTCTAACTTTCATGTTGATTTTGCTGTTAAGAAATGGAATATGAAGAAATAATTCATGCCAACATTTGGTGCTTTTTTTCAGTATGCCTATTTCCATAGAGGAAAAAATGGAGACGAGGTAGAATAGATTATGACAGAGAAGTTAGAATTGTTGGTGAAGATCATCTTCACTTATTTGCATTCAGAATCAACGTTTTATGGATGATTATTTTGTTAAAGGTTCCAAATGCGCTTGCCAACACACAATGATTGTTTATATTCTAACATATTCTAATGAGTATAATATAATCAATACTGATCTGAAGGTACGCGCCCGCACACACACACACACATTCTAAGCTTTCCCTTACTATGTTAGCAGATTCTGAATTTGTCCAGGATTTTTATGCACTAGGAACGTGTTTCCTTGGACAAAATTCTCTGCTTCTTTTTGCAGAATGGAGGACCGGAATCTTTTACTCATCACAACATCCATTGGATCTAGGCTTTCTAACTGTTAAACAATCATTATTTCTTAAGATCATGATTTCATTTCTTTCATCTTCCCTTAACCAAAGCACATATCGCTTTTCGTCTATTAAGATATTATTTTAATTCACTTCACACCCTATATATACTCCTATGAATTCCACATATGACTGCAGCGTGTTTATTTTCAACATTTTTTTTTCAGCTACTAGATTTGTGTGTGTGTGTGTGAAGAAAATTTCAAGGCTGAAATTGGTCCTGATAAACTTTGGAGGCAAGGCTACAATCCAGGCAGTAATTTTTATCTGCTCTCTTTGCTATAACGACAGATGTTGATTCTATAAATGAACATCATCGCAGTGTCCTTTGTGTATTTAATAATACTTACTATGAATAGCTATTTACAGAAAAGAAAAACTAACAGTCATTTGCCACACACAAATGCCAGTAGCTACAGAGAATGATTAGATGGGCCACCCATTCTAGTAGTTTAAAGCTATCATGTCCATGGAAACAGTTCACTGCTAATTCTAGAGATATGCATCATAATAGCAGTCTTTATGGGATTGCTTTGTTGTGGAAAAAATACTACTTAAATTAGAAACCAAAGCAATTTGAGATAGAAACAAAAACACAGTGGTTTTTTTTTCCATGGTATATAATTACAGTGATCATTGGACTCCTCCCCAGAGGGACACAAGAAAGTTCTGAAATCTACAAGGTTACAGATTATATACAGGGAGTCCTCAACATACAACCACAACTGAACCCAAATTTTCTGTTGCTAAGTGAAACATTTGTTAAGTGAGTTTTGCCCGATTTTACAATTTTGCCACAGTGGTTAAGTGAATCACTGCAAGTGGTAAATTAGAAACACAGTTGTTAAGTGACATTTTTTTCCCTATTGACTTTGCTTGTCAGAAGCTCGCAAAATGTGATCACGTGACCCGTGGACACTGCAACCATCATAAATACGAATCAGCTGCCAAGGATCTGACTTTTGATCATGTGACCATAGGGCGGCTGCAACGGTCATTAGTGTGAAAAATCACTTTTTTCAGTGATGTTATAACTTTGAACGGTCACTAAATGAATTGTTGTAAGTCAAGGACTACCTGCACCCTCTGGAAATGACATTTATAAAAGCAGTATACATTTTAACACAGTTCTGTTGCAAGAATGTAAGATCTGATAACAATACAGTATGATGTAACCCTATTATGGGCAGACCCGACATCTCTACCTTCTATTCTTCTAACAAGGTTCCAAGCTCACCCATCTCCATGAATAGTAGCACACTTCTGACATATGTTTTATCCTTTTTTGTACTAATGTATTGATTCCCTTCATATTATAGAAAAGACAACAATCAGGGCATTTTTAAAAACAATGTACATGTCTCCTTCATTTCCAGGGTCTTAATAGAAGAAGCCGGCATAGGTGGAAACGGCTGTATTTATTTTGTTGTTGTTGCAAGAGTGGAAATATGTACGTTTAAGTTTAGAAAGGCAAACAACCAATGGTTGAGGAAGGGAGGAAATTGGCAAGCAAAGGTCAGTTGTTGAATATTTGAAAAAATGCTTACTCCACCAGAGCTAGGACTTTTAGGATATACAATCTACAAGCCGATTAACTCACTGAAAGCATTGCTGTTATAAAGATGTAATGCAATAAATCAGCAGTCCGGATATTTTTTTTTCTACCCCCCCTTAAGTTTTCAATGTCAAATCATCATCGTACCATCATACTGTCCGTTCACTTGGAAACTGCCATCATCACCTCACTCATTTACTGTCTCCAGTGATACTTGGCTAACTGACATGTGAGCTTGCTTTGTTCTGCACTTTCTGATTTCTATCAGTGTCCTTCTCTCTCTCTCTTTAATGCTCTAGGTGAAATTTAGCCTCCAAACATTTTGGATGCCCTATTTTCTGTTGGCACTATCTGCGTGGTGAACAGGCTTTTCTCTCTGTCACACTGAAAAACAGCTTTGCTAAGGCTGATCAAGCAGTCAGAGTGTAATTCCCATACACCTTCCAAATTTTGTGTCCTATTTGCTCAGGCTGACATATTTATTACTAGTTTCAGTCTTGCATGATCAACTTATCTAACGTACTGTGTAGTGCAAAGCAGGAGGGAGAACTCAGTAAAGCCAAGTCAAGAGTGCCAAGATGGTCCTTTGGGCTTTTGAACAGGGAAACATTGCAAGCAGAAGTGTGTTCCTCTGCAAAGCACTAACAATATGCCTGCCGATATTTCTCACTAAGCAGGAAATCCAAGATTACTTGGCTGTAGATAGTGAGAGGATTTATTCTTTACAATGGAAGATGGCTCCCTTAATACTTGCAGCCAAGTTATAAGCTCCAGTGATGGCTTTCCTGAAATAGTTGCCAATTGAAACGGAGATAAAAGGAGGTAAGATAAGAGATTCCATATCCTGGGGGCTTCAAAGAAAAATATACATTTTCATTTATAATCTTGTGGTGGGTTAAAGTGCTGAGTCAGTTAAAAACTAAAAATACAGCATTGTAGTGTAAAACTGTGATTGTAAACTTACTGCACCTACACATTTTTTTGTTGTTGAAATTGTAGAGGATTGCTTCCTAGCTAATGAATATATAAACTGATTTTTTTGCTTGAAGATTGGCATAATATATTTCCATGTGGAGCTCTTTTTTTTTAAAAAAAAAAATCAGAATTGTTGAAAAAAGAAGGTGGGATGAAATATATAGCACGGTGGCGTTTAATGAAGATCTGAATGGAAGCTTTGAAGTGTTTGCATTCCTAAGCTGTACACCATTTGGTTCACTTGTTTGAACAGGTAGAGTCTAAGGTCTTCAGGCTATAGTCTAGTATGTTTGCTCCTTTTCGATGATGGTAGAGCACTTCAAATTGCACTTTCTATTGATTATTCAGGTTCATTTTTCAAGAGAATAATAAACAGACTCTTGAGGCCAGGAATGTGGTCTAAAACAATTACATAACCAGAATAATTATTCTGTTTTCTTTCAACACAGTGGAATTGCAAGCCTGTGACCCATTTAGATAATGAAATGTAATACAGGAACAATCCTTTCAGCATAAGCGTGTAGGTGTTTGGATGAGTTTAAGGTAGACTGTGGCCATTAGTTTATAGAAGTGATGAAGCCATGGAGAAACAGTCTAAAAAATAATAATTTATTAAATTTATATGCTGCCTGACTCCCAGAAACTGTGAAATGATACTTCTGTGATTGTAGAATGATCCAACTGGTAACAAATCTGAAGGCATTTTACAATTCTGTGTATCAATTACAAAACCAGAGAATTCCACACTCCAGTTTATATGTCTTCAAAATTCTTTTTCATCTGTGGATCTTATCGCAATCTGTATTATTACCCTCTAATCCAGGCCTGTCAAACTGGCGTCCCACAGCCAGATACGTCACGCACAGGCCATGCCCACCCTGGCTCCGCAAAGGCAAAAAAGTTGTGATACGTCATGATCCGGTCCGTGACGCGATCAAGTTTGACACCTGTGCTAATCAAACTTTTGTGTGTGTGCCTTCAAGTTAATGCAGTTTTCCTGGCAACATTTTCAGCATTTTCAAAGGTAGTTTTCCACTGCCTTATTTCTAGGGACAAGAGAAGTGACTAGTACAAAGTGACTAGTACTCAGCTGGCTTCATGTATAAGCTGGTGTCGTGACTAAGGTGCTGTCTTGAATCCAGGAGACTGAATTTTAGGCCTGACTTAGGCATAAATCTGGCTAGGTGACTTTGGCTCAATTATTCTCTCTCAGTCCAACCCACTTCACAGGCTTATTGTTGTACGGAAAGATAGGAGACAGGAGTATTGTGTATGGTCATGGCCTTAAGTTTTACATATAAAGAAAAAGCAGGATAAAGTACAACAACAACTAGAACTCACAATCTCCTAGTTTCTAATCTGGTGTCTTAACCCTACACCAGGCCAGCTCTCTTTAATGAACCTAGTATACTGAGAAAAAAAATACCAAGATGCAGTTGTGGATATAATGAAAAGATGCATCTGTTCTATTCAGTGCTTATAATTTGCTGTCTCAAGAGCAACAGTAAGGGTGAGGGAGAAGAATAACCCCTACATTCTTTGCCTAAGCATCTGGTGCCCATCCAAATGCTGGATTGAAAGACATGATACAATCCCATTCTTCAGCTTCTTGATTGTGTGAGGTGTCTGTGCTCCACTTTGTGAAGTGGTTTCCAAGGGCCATCAACACTGTTTCTACAGAGAAGCCATGGATAACCTTAATGGGGTGAGAAAGGCAAGACACTTAAGGCAAGTATTGCTGGCAAATGAATTTCTTATTAAGTGCTGCTGAGAGGCTCAGGGTGTTAAGATAACTGGGCACTGGATCAGCAGCACTGTGATAAAGTTTATTCTTCAATTATTCTGAGATGCTGACTGACATGATTTTATCCCAGCACCTCATTCTCCCCGTGAAAAAGAGACTGTGTGTAAATGAATATAAATTCTCAGTGTGTAAAGAGCATGTTCTGAATATTCCAGGCATTTGGCAGGCATTACATCAGTAATCTTAAATATAGAAATAGCCATCAGTATTGGTCCCACATTGAAAAGGGGGTAGAAGGTTCAAAAGTGATATTTTGCCTAAAATTACCTTACAAACCCATTGTTGATGTTTTTTTTTGGGGGGGTGGCAGGAAAAGAATTGGAGAAGCTCTTAACTAGCTGCTACAAACGAAGTCTAATATTGTGTGGTCCTACTACACCCTGTGTGGATACCTTGCAAGGAGAAATTCCAGTGTAATACAATGGCACCTCTCCTTAAAACAGGGGTGTCAAACTCGATTTCATTGAGGACCACATCAGGGTTGTGTTTGACCTCGGGGATGGTGGGTGGGAGGACATGGCCAGGGTGAGCCTGGCCAGCTCTACATCACTCGTGTGATCAAATGCCACTTTTGCTAGTACCGTAGTTTGTTTTCCTAGCACTCTGCCAGTGAAAATGGAGCTCGTGAGGACTCTGTGCTGCCTTCCCGGGCTCTGTGCTGCCCTCCTGAGCGCCGTTTTCAGCTGCGACAGTCTTCTGCACCACTCTGCCAGTGAAAATTGGCTCCGTTTTCCCTGCCAGAGAGCTGCAGGAGGCTGTTGCATCTGAAAACAGAGCCCGGGAGCTCCTGAGCTCCGTTTTCACTGGCAGAGGCCCCGCGGGTTGGTCCACTGTTTCCAAGGCAGCCCCACAGGCCAGATCTAAGCACCACGTAGGCTGGATCCAGCCCACAGGCCTTGAGTTTGACACTCCTGTCTTAGCAATATCAACAGCAAGCAAACTGTACCACAAGAAACAAAAGCCACCCCTGCCATAACCTTAAACTGTTTTGGCTAAGCCAAATAGATCACAAAAGATTAAAATTCACTGGCTGGAATCTTTGTTGAAGATTGGCAGGCAAATCTCCCTGGGAAGTGATTTCCAATGCTCCCAATTCACCTGATCCCACTTGCTTTCTATGAATCTAGTAGCTATTACCTGATGGCTTCTGCTGCAGATTCTAATGTCAGCTTCATCTGAGTCTGAGTCTCCAGATAACCTGAACACAAGTGGCAGGAAGCAATCTTGTGAAAGAAAACTGTCCTAGTCTATCATTTTGTTCCCACAGTAGCCAATTGGGTGATTATGGAAAGCTCAGAAAAAGAACTATGACAAGCTCACCATGGTACTTTTCAAGTCACATTCTCTAGAACCAGTTTCAGTGGTTTTCCACTGGGGAGAAATATAATGTTATCAACTTTTCTTGCTGCATAGCATCCGCCTTTCTAGCAACACCAGTTTAATCTCTTTGAGCAGAGTGAGAGCTTTATCTCGACAGAGACATACTGTCAGTGCTACTGGATCGCTCTGATTGTAAGCCTGGTTGGATGACTGAGGATTGAATCAATAGGTAGCTATGCAGCAATTGGGGCTAAATGTCTACAAATCAAATCGACCAGTGATGCAATCAGTTTTCTGCAATGCATCACATATAATCCTCATTTTGGTTTGAGCCTGCATGACTCACACTGAAAAATCCAAAGGGTTACACCCTTTCCTTCTAAGACAGAAAGGGAACATTTGGAAATATAGAATAACTCTAAAGCCACTACGAAACAGTAGTAGATTTTGAGAAGCTGTCAACACAAAACACATCTCTGTAATAGAAGGCTGAAATCTTATCTCTATTTTCCCGATGGGTTTTGTTTTTTTTTCTTTCTTATCATATCGTTGGCATTACTATTTTTTTTTCCTGTTACAGATCATGTTCCCTTGTTAAACATTGTCGTAGGATTTAATTGAAGCATGGATAGTCCAAGGAAACTTCTGTTTTTATATATGTATACAAACACACATTTCTTTTGGCAATCTAGTAAAACTAGCATTACTTAGCCAAGGTATGTGTATATATGTATATGTACATTGTATGTGTATGTGTATATATATACGTATACATACATTTATACATATGTATTAATATATACACATACATACGCATACACATATACACTCATACATACAAACCTTGGCTAAGTAATGCTAGTTTTACTAGATTGCCAAAAGAAATGTGATAGCAGTTTTTCTGTATGATATTGGATGATAATAGTTTAAAAATGCACAATATAGCACTACACTTCCACCAGGGATTTACAACTGAGTTGTAGAAAGGCATGAAAGATTTAATTAGTAAGACCTGTATGCAATTTCGCATGATTGTGATTTCTTTCTTAAAGAGTAGTGCCTCTTGCATTCCTGTAAGGAATTACGATAAAGCAATCTGTGTAGTAACACCTCTTATTGTTATTAATCAGATCATACAGACAATCTCTTATAGCAACTCTTCTCCTGGTGCCAACTGCATGTGTCCACTGTCTGCAGGCTCTTTTGATGCATCTAAGCAAAGATTTTTTTAAAAGATATCCTTGTATATACTTATTTCAGGAATAATTGTGTTTGGGATTTTGGGGGAGAAAATGATTACTTAAATCACTTCTCAAACTGGATTTCAATCCAACCTCTGGACTGAAATAATACTAATCAAGCAGATCTCTTGTTTTATATTTGAACATTCAGTAACTTTCAAACAATATTGTTTCTTTGGCCAAACTTTTAAGGCTGGGATTAGGCCAGAAATACATCATTTAGTGATGAAACTCCAGACCATTTTAGAGATGATCCCAGGGACTTGTACTGGGAAAGACTGCATTAATTTCTGGGATAAGAGCATTTGATATTGTGTACCAGACTCATTCAACATGAAACCACTAAAGGAAGCATCCAAAACATCGTTCATATATTGATGATTCCTTGTTTGGTTCCTTGTTTTGATCTTCAGACCCTGGGAGGCAGTAGTTTTGTATTTTTTATCTTCAATGCCAGGCACAACATTTGAGGGAAAATGTAAAAAATTCAGAAGTATTAATTCAGTAAATTTTAGCAGGCTTGGAGGCCTTACTGCAGTGTTACTTTGCCATTATAGATGCTAACCCTAGGCTCAGATATTGAAACACCTTTATCTGAATTGTGAAAGTGGCCAAAATAATGGAATATTGCCAGAATAAAAGGTTTAACTTATATTTCAAATCTGTTTTGCTCCTCTCTAAGACTCGTACCATATTGCTTTTATTCAAAGTGCAGCATGTGGTAGTTATAAATATTCCCTTATGTCTCCTAAGGGAAAGGGCTTAATGGGCACTCTAAATACGGAAGCTAAGAAGAATGATTGGATGGTTCATCAGAAAGATCCCTAGAGATGTATTTGCCATTGTCAGTTCTTGAAAGATAACCAATTGTTAATCTTCCATAAAATATCATTTAGGCCATAGTGATTTAACTAAATATGTGGTTTGAAAACTATCCTAGGTTTCCCTTTTGGTTTTACAACAGAGAAGAATAAAGATGGACAACTGAAATAAATTGGGTTTTATTATACATAGAGTTCTTTGCAGAGATAGAACATTTTGGTTACTCAGTTTTAATGCCGTTTGAAAGGTTATAACTGCAGAGAACCCTATTCACTAACTCAACCTTCATTTACAATAAAGACTGATCATAACTGAAATTCGTGTCAAGTCAATTCAGCAGTCTCTGCAAATGTTTTAGAAAACGAAAAGGCTATTCTTGCTTTTGTTGCTGCTCTTCAGAATTGTTACCACTTTTCTAGCATTTTAGTCCTGTACACTCTACATTTTTGCTGATGTTTTCTATCATTGACATCCTTCTGGACCTGTGTGATACAGTAGACAGAATGTGGAAGTGAGTGGAGCCAGGATTAAATACCTGTCAAACATAGTGTTCAGTAACATCTCATGGGTTTCTGAGGGAAATCACAGCCATCATGTAAATTTGTAGTGAAATTATTTTGTATTCTTGCTTAAAAACCTGTGAGATATGACACTAAGGCAGCCCTGGGAAGATTTTAACAAATACCATGCTGGTTGTCTATAGAGATTTTCAGTCATCCATGTCATGGTTGTCCCAAAGGTGCTTTTTCAAGAGGGAACTGGACTTTCTTGTTAGAAGTTTCACTTCTCATCCAAGAAACTTCTTCAGCTCTGACTGGATGGTGGGGAATGGAAGAATCAATTTCAGAGCTGAAAAAGTTTTTTGGATGACAAGTGAAACGTCTTCAAAGAAAAACATGAAAGTCCACTTGCCTCTTGAAAAAGACCTTTGGGACTACCATGCTGGTTCTTTGCTGCAATTCTTTTGCTACAGTTTGAGTCATCCTACAAACAAACCAGGATAGCTTTCTCTATGGCTTGCCAGTATGTTACTGCATGTAAAGGGTCATTATTCAGAAAATGCATTGAAGTGTAACATTTTTATTTTTCTCTCTCTCTCTCCATATATGTATGTATGTATGTGTGTGTGTGTGTGTGTGTGTGTGTGTGTGTGTGTGTGTGTATGGATCTTTGGTTATTCGTGTTTTCTCCCGCGTAGATTTGGACGTTCCTTGGCGACGTTTCGACGAAGTCTCATTAGTCATATTCAG
>JANHFL010003129.1:21198-35670 GCA_032468155.1 Oxyrhabdium leporinum | reverse complement strand
GTATTGCTTATAAAGCTGTAAACCGCCCCGAGTCTTCGGAATGGGGCGGTATATAAATGTAAAAAAAATAAATAAATAAATAAATAATAATAATACTGAGAGGAAACAGATCCAACAGAAATGGTTCAGACATTGCTTTGTGCAATGCTCTAATGGCTTGAAATCATATGCAACAAGATATTCAAGTTACAATTGCAAACAATTTATATAGGAAGAAAAAAATATTGAATTTTTTTTCCGCAAGGGTTCATGAAGAGCTTTCTAAAATACTGAAGAGAAAATAGAAGGCTCGGCACACAACTGAAGAATGCAATGTACTGTAGTCTCAAGAAACTGTAGGAACTGTGTTAGAAAGGTTAAAGTTCAGAATGAGCTAGGACTTGTGAAACCAAAAATAGCATAAAGGTTTTCATGCAGGAAAACTAAGGAGGATGTAGATTTCTTGCAAGAAGAAGATGTTGAACTGATATAGTAGCTGGTGAGAAGGTAGAATTTTTTAACTCTTATTTTGCATCTGACTTTCTCAGAATGGAAATGGAACCTTAAATGAGCATTGTTTTATGACAGGGACAAGAAGAGAACTATATCTCAGGATAGACATGAAGACAGTAAGAGAAAGAACTAATTTAAATTAATTCAACACTCTAGGACTTGAATGGTTTTGATGGAACGAATCCCACAGTACTGAAGGAAATAGCAGAATGACTACGGAGCTGCTTGGGACATCTAGAAGTTCTCAGGTGGCTGATGAGATTCTGGAGGGGAGAGAAGAATAGTCCCAACTTCAAGAAAAAGAAAGAGGAAAACTTGGGAAACTACAGACCTATCAGCCTGTATATATTATTAAACACCATATTTATGAGTATTTTGATAGGCATGCTACAACAGGAGCTAGCATGGTTTAGCACAAACAGATTGTGCCAGACTAAACTTATCTATTTGTCTGATAAATTCCTTAGTAGGAAATTAAGTCCTGTGCGGATTAAAAGATTAAGGCATTTAAATTATCTGGGTGCATTTAGTTTACAGAAGAGACAACCTAGGTAGGGCATGTGTATGATAGTATTCTTTAACTATCTGAAGATTCATTACACAGAAAAGGGAAAGCACTTATTCACTATTGCCCCAGAGGCAGGACTAGAACAACTGTATTAAAATTTCAGGAAGGTTCAGCATAAACATCGTGACTATAAGAATTGTTAACCAGATGCAAAATAGTGAGTTCTCCTGCAAACAGAGACGCTTCTGTTAGAAATGCTGTAGTGAATCCTGCACTTGGCAAGGAGCAGGACTAGATAATTTAAGTACCTTCCAATTCTTTTGGCCCCCAAAAGGTAATAATGTTAGGAAGAAAATTTAACAAATTCCTACGACATATTCTTTGTGGCTGATTCGTGGCTCAGAACTCAGCATTCCTAGGCAGAAGAAACCCAGAGAGATGATTTAAAACTAACCAACAAAATGTCAAAAGTAATCTTCAGAAAGTCCTTAACAAAGCTGAACACTGAAAAGGATTGGCCAAATAGGCAGCTACGTTACTAATGTATCTCGTTTCTCTAGCCGTGTCTTGGACTCTACTGAGTAAAGTGTGCTGTGCATCTATATTGGAGAAGACCTGCTTACTAATTCTGATTGTAGCCCACCTATAAAAACCCTTTCAAGTGGCCAGAGCAGCAACAGCAGTAGCAATGTGCGGTGTTATGCCAAAACAGTGTTGTGTTTCAAATTCTGCCACTTTAGTGTCTACATCACAATGTTGCATGTATGTAGGAATGAGGAGGAACTTTCACTGCATTGGCACAATCCTGCTTTTCATCATTTTGATAAAAGTGGAAGATCAAGAAGACACATGTGCAAACCTCCTATTACTTATGCCACTGAATACTTAATGGGCCAGAATTCATACTGAAAAATAGAGTTTATTGTAGGATTAAGCCATTTAATGGCTAATTTATGTTCTATTATTCAGTGGGTTTTCAAGAATATCTATAAATAGGCTGCTTTTACTTGTAGAAAAGGGGTCCAAAGACTCTAAATCTAACTTCAGAAGCTTCGTGCCAAAAATAACCAACTCATCTGCTATTTTTCTCTCCCTTTTTAGTGGTATTTGCCAAAGCAGTAATTTTAGAAACTAGCAGCAGCTTTGGATGGATTAAGGCTATCAGACTGGGCTGTAAAAATGCAGAAGATGCATGTCTCTATCCTTCTATTGTTTGTTCAGATGTCTGCCAATCTGGCAATTCTAACCAGGATCCATGAATAAAATAACATCTGGGTTCACATGCATTAAGTATTGATTAATTGAATAAGCAATAACTAGGTCCAGGAAGATTTTGCCTATATCTGTTCAAGCTCCTTTCCTATAAGGTCTTAGGGCGTCTTTTTCTGCTTTAGTTCCTGGGGAAAAAAAGTTTTACTTTCCAGAAATTTCTGTCATCAACACACTTTATGAAAATCCAGGGTTTGATTGGAAATCCATGATTTGATTGCTGCAATTTACTTTAGTTCAGAGATTTCAAGTACACTTTACCTGGTCCATAATCAGCTTACCAGATGTGAAGAAGAAAAATTTGCCTGAATGCTAAAGGAACTGCTCTGTGTTCCTTCTAGTTTGTAGCCAATTTCCCTGCACAGGTGTCCAGCCTTGGACAATAGGCAAAACATCTAGCCACCTTCTGCCTTTAATTCAGTTTACTTGACACTTGTAACATGAAGGCGGAACACACCTGCTTCCCATTTCTTAGACTTGCATTGTTGCAAGTGAATTCAAAGACTGGAACTTTAATGAATCTGTCATGTGCAGAAAAAAAGGTACATTTAAAAAACAAATCCAAGTTAAATGTCTTGAATTGTTTCTTCCAGCCTAGGAAGGAAGACATTTCAGATTGTATCTTTGTATGATAAAGTGTAACAATTTGGTCAATGCATCTTATTGCGTAGGGCTAAGAAAAGTATACCTAGAATTGCTAAATTATAGCAATTACAAGTTAATGTAAAAATTCAGTTGGCAAAGAATGCAGCAGCTAAAGGAAATCATTATATAATACAACATCCATATGTCAGTTATTGCACTGGCTGTTGAAAATATTTCCAGGCCCAAATCAGTGATAGTTCTGCAAAGCATCTCCTTCAAATTAGGTCTGCTTGGTGTACTGATCCAAGGTGACAGTGGGAGGACTGAGGGTTCCTCCCTCTAAGAGATGGGAGGAGTTATTGCCTTGAAACTTCTGTGGTGGTTTGAATTTTGAAGTAACCTGCCTTGGTGGTACATCAAGCACCGTTCTGGTTAGTCTTTCACAGAAAAGTTTTATACAGATTTTTGGTTCTTCTCATTTTTTTTATTATTGAGATAGAACTAGTTGCTGTAGCAATAGCAATAGCACTTAAACTTATATACCACCCTGTAGTGTTTTACAACACTCTCTGGGTGGTTTTCAATGTCAGCATATTGCCCATAACAATCTGGGGCAATATGCTGACATTATTTTACCAACCTCAGAAGAATGGAAGACTGAGTCAACCTTGGGCCCTGTCAGGATTGAACTCCAGGCTGTGGGCAGAGTTAGCCTGCAGTATTGCATTCTAACCACTGTGCCACCAGGGTTCCTTGGTGTAACATATTTTGTGTTTTATTTTATTGTATTGTAAACCTACGTAATCAGGAATCTTTTTAACGGGAGTAGTATACAAATTTCTGTAAATAAGAAAAACAAATCTCTATTTTCCAGGATTCATACTTTAACATTTGCTCAGTTACAATTGGCTTGATATATGCTCTAGCTGTCTTATGAACTATGTTATAATGATCTGTATTTCCATCATCTGTCACAGGCAGAAACTCTCTTATGAAAACACATTATCATTATCAAGCACTGTCTCATTGTGCTTTCCTTTCTGAAGTGCATAATGGATGCTCCAGTCCATATATACAAGAGCTCCCCATTCAGGCAAGGTTCTGAAGTAACTGGAAAACAAATCTTTTCATGTCATAAAATAATTGGATTAGTTTTGATTTGCCAGATGTAGATACTTTATTATGGAATTTATCTTCTCTCTACTTGCTCTCTTGGTAGTTGTTCATTCTCTAGTTTAACAATTTCTTGTTTAATGTTTGCTTTAATAAAAAATAAGCACCAGAAATTGATATATCCACAAACCTCACCATATCGCAATTGAAATATACTGCCACCTCAAGGCATATATCCACCCAAATGCCAAATTGCTTGATTAAAAGGGAGCAGATTGGGGGCTTAATGAAATCCACAGGTCCCTCTCTCTAGATTCTGTTTAGTTATAGCTAAGCCTGGTAACATCTTAATATAGAGACCAAAGGTCCAATCCGAAAGGATAACATGGTCACATTCCATTTTTTATGCCCATCTATTGAATGGGAATAAATTTTGGAGGCTTCACATCCTCCCAAAGGGGGAAAAAACCAAATCCTCATTAAGCCAACACATTATTGTATGGCTTTAGAAAAGATGTCTTCACTACTGACCATGCTATTTGTTTGGATCCAATAAATTATTTCACCTTAGTGTAAGAATTAGAACTGGAATCAAACGAGTTATTTCACTTTAGTGTAAGAATTAGTGGATCCAAAAATTTGGATCCAATAAGTTATTTCACCTTAGTGTAAGAATCAATAGATCCAAGAATCCACATTAATAACAGAATTATTATCAATCAAATAACACCATTCTGATTTGAAGGTAGCTACACACTTGTTGTAGACAGAGATCTGCAAATCAACCCTGATTGGTTAGAGTCTGAACAAAGTTTTGATGAGGCTGGCAAGCTTTCCAGAAAAGGTATTGGCATGCTCATATTTATACCAACAACAAAGACTAAATCCCAGCATTGCATTTTCTGGCTCAGGGATCAAAATGAAAAGTAAGTGCTTTTTGATCTCTGCTGAAAAGATTAATATAAATACAGAAGGATTAGTTTGCTGCAGAGCCGGAGATTAAGTTTGCAAACTTTCCCATTACTGGCTTTCTCTACCAGATAAACCCTACAGGCTTCCAGAATACTCCTTTGCCAGGAACCGATTTCCTATTTGTCATAGCTTCCTATTTCATACCCTTTGCATTAAGAAAATAATCATATAATTAGATTGCCCTTCATTCTGTAATTATCTAAGCTCTTTTAATGCATAGAATTTAGGCTCACTTATTCAGCTAGTCTCACTCAATGCCCTCCCTTTCTAGCAATTACTATAAGATCTACCTAAAAGGAAGATCTAACTTCCACAGATGGATGTTTTTTGGAAAGGTTTTTGGCATGTTGGCTTGCAATCCTTCAATGAGCTAGCATACAATTATTCTAATCTGGGGAAAGCCAGATTTAATGTATGGGACAATATGTTCATCTAAACTTCTTACAGCTCTATTCAAAGAACTAGAAAGACTGATGGCTGCTCGGTAGCAAAATGTACTAAACATCCAAATAAAACACAAGTATTAAGTTCTGAAACATAGATTATATGTGAAATAAATAAATACATCAGCACAGACATTCACCCCTTCTTAGATTGACTTACTGCATTAGAAACCTGTAGAGTTTCTTCACTGAAATAGAAAAGGCCACATCACTGGAAGAGTTCAAAAATGGGATCAACCAATCAAGTTCTGACAAAATTATTGTATTGAAGTATGATATTTGTTGTCCCAGAACAGATTGTATTTTCAATGGCAGGGAAGAAATTTTTAATAGCAGAAATATAAAAAAGTAATCTGCATGGCCCCATAGCAGCAAAGAAAAAATGATGTGAGTTCCAGAGTCTATGAACGCAAGACTATTCTTCCCATGAATTCAAACAATCATGTTTCAGCAACTGGTTTTAAGGAAATATGATATTTATTTATCTGCTTGTTTGTTTGTTTTAGCTGCCCATCATTGTTGTGTATTTAACTACACATATAAAAAGAATATAAAAAACTATAATCAATACATATAAAGAGAATATAAAACAATACATACAAAGAGAATATAAAAAAGCTATAATCCATTAAAATAATCCAGTCCAGCATAAGAACTGAGGAACCGCACAACAATTCCATAGGTACATGCAGAGATATTGGACTCCCCACAACATCCTGACCCTAGGACTTGAGGTCAAAGTTGAATTTTAATACCCTTCCAGTAGATTAGGAGGAACAGGACAATACAAATTTCAAAGGTGAGGTTATTCTAGTATAGTAGTACTGTGACTGACTGGGCATACCTCCTCAGTCCTACAAGTCATCAAGTGATCAATGTTTGAAAGAGGGGACCTGGATTATGCCTACTCTATTGGGCCTTCAACAGTTAGATAATCTCACAATGATTTACTTACTTACTTACTTTATTTTTATGGTATATCATACATGGATTAACAATATTAATGTTTCATCTAGATTAGGAGAGCACAATAAAATATAAATGTTAAAAAGATCTATGTTCAAATATCAAGGTCTAGGCCAGGAATGTCAAACTCGCAGCCAGTGGCCCAGATGTGTACTGGCCATGCCCACCCCCAGTTTAGCAAAGAGAAAAAAAGTCACAATCACGTGATGACAATGTGACACCACGAGTTTGACACCCCTGGTTTAGGCCATCTGGCCACTGAAGTGCAGAATCATTTACATTAAAAAAAACCCACACCAGATACCGGACCAGTACATGCCCTCAGCTTATAGCTGGTCACAATGTGATCTATTGTTTGATATGGGACCCCGCAGTCACACTGAGAGGAGGAAACTATGCTCAATTTAAATAGAGTCCCAGAAGATGCCGTATGAGGTGCAAATCCTATTCAGGATTCATAGGGGTGTGAAGCTAGTTCATCACCTCGGATAGCATGACAGCATGAACTAAACAAACCAGCAACTGCTGACAGCCAGCAGTTTGTAGACTTTTCTGGCTCTCAAAATACATGGCAACAAAAGTGGAAAAAATAATGATATCTAGGAATGATAGGACTGTCTAATACTGATTTATCTGATTTCTTTTTAAATTCTCCAGCACATTTTCTGTTATGCATGAATTTGTATAGCTCTGTTAAGTCTTAAATCTCTATGATTTTATAAAGCATATGCAACTTTTTACTCTGGTATTCCCTATAACCTAAGAGCTCCTGTGTTTCTCCAGCTAATTTTGGCTGCTTTTTGTATCTTTTCCCAGTCCTGTAATCTCATTGATGGCATATAATAATAGGAATATTTCCTAATATTCTAGTGGTAATCACACCACACACTCCTATAAAATCTTTACTACAGTGGAAGTTTGATCTTCAGTTCTTTTTTCTTTTTTTAAAACGTATTAACCCCCAGTGTAGAATAAGGCTTTGTGGCTTCATATTCCGTAGTAGTTCTGATTTCTTTGGCTTTTGTCATGCTTCTGTTTCTCAGGATTTGAGTTGCCTGTAAACATAGCTGATTGTCCTGCCAGCGCCTCTGCTTTGAGTCCTATGTTTTGCTGTATCAGTACATCAAAGGATCAGAAGCTACAAGGAGAAGTTTTCACAGAGATGAAAACAATGAGTTCCAGGCCTTGGAAAGTCACTCTCAAAGCAATCATTACATGCAAAATAAGCAAGCAATAAGCGCATCATATGGAGAGCAGGAACAACATTATGTTGAAGAGTGCCCACAGGTTCTGAGTCATACTGTGGTGCATTCAAGCGGCTGTTACTCACTGATACAGATAAGTTGTAGGCCGGCCCATTTCATTTAGAAATCAATATCTGTATGAGCTTGGCTACATCACTCATTCTGCAGATGTCACTGACACTCTGAAATACCTTTAATGTGCAGCTGATATGCACATCTGCACTGGCAGCTGCTTTAAGTCACTTCAGGCAGTGTTTGTTGCTATCCTGTGTCCAATTACTGGGGAGGAAGTTTTATTGAAATCATGGAATGTGTTTCTGAGCAATCATTTATCAGATTCTGTTATCAATGGAATCACTCCCTCAAAGAATAAATCCATGCTATGATGAGCAAGGACTTTAAAAAATCTGGATGAAAGCAAGCACCTTGGAGAGTAATAATGAATGACATGATTTGTAGTCTGAATCCAGCCTTCCTCAGAGGGAAGAAAAAGCCCAAGATGTCCAAACTAAATGAGACATCAAACAAGCAATTTTAGACCAAGTTCTCTGCTAAATCATAGGTTATTTTATCCTGTTTATGGAATAATTCACATTGGTTATATTAACACAAGTTAAGCAGAAGCCAAACCAACTCCAGGATGGTTTAGTGTCCCGTATGAATCAAGACATTTTGTAGTTGTGCCTTTATTTTGATAAACAATGCATGAGATAGTAAAACTGTTCCAGGTTACCTTGCATTTCAAAAAATGCCTGGTTTTCACATAACTGAATTTGCCTTACATAATAAATAACAAAACTAACAGGTCAGGTTAAAAGTTTAGATTGGAACCTTTCTCCCTGACTTTTTACGTCCAGGGAATTTGTTATTATTTATTATTATTTAGATGGAGAGTTGTTACAAGATATCCTTCAACAGAAAGAAATGTAACTTATGACATTTAGGGAGCAAAAAAATAAGTCCCACTCGGCACCTCTTTGAGGGAGTCCTGACAAGAAGCACATATCATACAGTATATCAAGAATGGTCTCATGAATGCAAATATAAGAGAAGACGAGAATAACGCAGCTTAGAAGTTTGCTAACCTTTCTAGTAGCTATTTCATACTGCTGGTTTGTGTTCATGTCCAAGTATTGCTTCCAAATCATGAATTCATTCTAAATGTATATTATGGTATGTGGGAATGACCTCGGGACAAGGAGGAAGAGCCATAAGCTAGACAACCCATCATGTAAAAAGTATCTCAGTCCATCGAAGAAAAAGGAAAAAGAAACATAGGAAAAGTCTCAGAAGGGACTCTCCCTAGTTTTAGGGAAGGAAACAGGCGGGGAGGGGAGGGAAGGGAAGGAAGTTTCAGATTTTGTTACTTTTATCTTACAATTTGTAGGAGGCTCACAGGGATCTTTTATTTTGATTAAAGACCATAGAAGATTAGCTGCTTCATTGGATTTTGAAAAATTTCTGCATGTGTACATGAAGAAGATATGCCATCAAAGAAAAGCAGTGGCATCTATGCTTTCAACATGAGGGGTAAATGGTGGAATGCCTCATTGTTTTCCAAACATCACTTCAGACTGGACTGCTTCAGCATTTGGAGCCCAGATGTGTCCATAAAGCAGTCATATGTATAGAATGTCATCATATGTATAGAATTTATATAGAATTTTCTTGACAAAAGAAAGGATGATCTTAAAAAAGTAAATTGAGTTCCCTGAATATTGATATTCTGATGCAAAAGTTCATATGTTAGATAATAGGTGCTATGTACGGCATATGTTCACATGCTTCCCAAGTGTTGTGTAATGGACTTTAAAAAGAATGCTCTTTAAAAGCATTTTATGTTGCCAATATGTAACATTGTATTGTACCTGGATTTCCTGTAAACCCCACATTCCACCCAAAATGAATTATTGATGCCTGAACAATTAAATTAAAATCAAATGAGCAATATATTGAAAAATGTGTTTAATATCTAGATTTTTTAAAAAATAACGATAACATAGATTAATGAATAATTTGAAGTTCATTCCATTGTCCAGTTTTAAATCATGTCACTGTTCAGTGTATTTGTTTTAGCAAAGTTCTTTGTCCTTTTTCAAAGGGTAAACAAAGTTTGAATGATCCGTTCTTCAATTTTAAATTCTGCAGAAGTAACCTAATCCTGTTTTTATTGATATATGTGAATTTATCTTTATTATTAATGATCTGAATAGAACTTTGAGAAAGTTAATCTGATTTGCAGACTGTTTTTTTTCAAGTTCTGTACAATTTGCCAACAAGGTTTATGTTTTAAAATGAATAATGGGTTGCAGACATATATTCTGGATTCCAGAGTTCAGCTGAAAAAGAAGAAAAAGGATGAGAATAAAACCAACACAGACGTTAAAATGAGAGTTAAATGGGATATGGAATAGAAAATACAGATGGAAAAAACTAGAGGTAGGTTGGATAATAAATAACACCATCAGCAAATTTATTTTAGGATAAATCATTAGAAATTTAGGAAGCAAAATATAAGATAAGTGTTATCCATGGGCCAAAAATAATCTCTAAATCGTTTTTTTCAAGTACCACAAAATTATGCTGTTGAAATTCCATGTCAGATCATCAAATCTTGCAAGAGCAATTTTCTGGGGGAGGGGGAAAAATAACTTTCAGATAGATTTTGCCTCTGTAAATCAGCAAAAGACCCTTCTTTAAAATAATCCAAAATACGAAAAACAGTCATTTTCCTGTTAAAATGATATGCCATATCCTGTGGTCCTTAATCACCAAAAACATTACAAGAAACCAAACAAAAGAGCCCAGATTCAGGTTACAAAAGAATTCTTCACCCAATACAAAGCAAACAGAGTTGTGTATGTGAGCATTAGAACATTTTGCATGCATAAAACTATTTCAATCAATGACACACATTGGCAATGAATATATCACAGTTGCCTTCCAGTAGGGTCTTAACAAAATAGATATTTTAATGCAGGCAGACTGATACTATCTATGTAATAAAGACTTGGCAACTCCTTCGATGATCTTATGACTCTATGATCAGGAAAATGTAGCTGCTAATCCTGCTACAATGAAAGCAAGTCAGCTACACTGATTTTTCTCCTCTGAGAAGCGAAGTATAACTTTTCTGAAGATTTATTTTGATTTTTCATATTCTTAATAGATAATGGACACTATTTCCACACTCAGAAAATACTTTCCCCTGCAAACTTCAGTGTTTATAAGCTCTGCAATGAAATGAAGCGAAGATGACACTGAACAACAACAAAAAAACTCAACTTGAATTTATTAATTGAGGAGGAGGCACTGAAGCAAAGGTTCTTTTTATTACCATGACTCATAAAATACTGAAAAGGACCCTTTTCATTTTCTATGAATTTAGCTTAATGGATTAGTTGCACTTTAATGAGACTTTCCTGCGTTTTAAAAAAGCAAGTTTTAAAATGACCTTACTTTCCATTGATCACATTCAGTCACAATTAGGTAACTCTGAGAAAGTGTTCAACATTGGCCTTGCTGCTGTGCTTTCAGAACTTTTTTTCTGAAAAAAAAAAGTTTTTTCTGATTGTAATTATGAGCTCTGCTTAGACACTCTTTCAGCACAGTGTGTATGGTGAAGAATGAATCCAGATATGCAAATAGATAGAAAGACAGAGAAATCCTGAATTCTCTAGGATTTCACCCTGATCACAGGTCATCCACCGGCTGAGAGTCTTCATGGGTGAGGGTTCATCATTGTGCTGATGACATTCATTTGTACACTTCCTTGCTGCGCTATACAAGTGATGCTCCTGAAATGCTTCCCTAGTGTCTTGAGGCTGTGCAGGTCTTGTATGGTGAGGAACCAGCTTTGTCTTAACTTTTACAAGACTGAGTGGCAATGAGGCTTAAGGTCATCCGTATCTGGTGATTTTCCATAGTCTAGTCAACCAGATGGAGCTTGTTATGCAATCTGGGAGGTCTTTCTGGACTGGAGCCATGAGAATCTTCTCTTCCTGGCATGGAAGGTTTTTGCACAAATATATTTTGTGGGTCAGTTGTTCCTGTTCCTAGATTAGGAGGTACTGCTGTTGGTCACTCATGCATTAGTCATTCCAATTCGACTATTGTAATGCACTCTACATGGAGATGTCCTTGAAAAGCATTTGGAAGCTTCAGCTGGCTGATTTTACTTTCTGTTATTGTTTTAATGTTTATTATAATGATTTTTATTTTGTATTTTGTATTGTGTTTTTTGCAAAATGTCCTCGTCTTGGCTTTATTAATTGTTTTAATTTATTGCTTAAACAGTAAATATGTTTTTTTAATTGAAACTGCTGTGGCAGAACTTTTAATGGGAAATACACTATTATAAATACGTTTCAAATCAAGTTCCTGTAATGTGAGTAAGGCCGCCTTTTTCTACTGCCCTGAATTCTCTAGCACTTTACATGCCTACCATAGAAAGTTTTCACTGCAATTCTGAGCCTGAGGTGTCAAGGGATAATACAAGGAAACCAGTAAGCCATTCCAAGCAACAAATATATAAACATTTATTTTTAACTTTTTAATGCTTTTTGAATGTGTATGTCCTCTCTTGCTTCCTGAAACAGCAATTTGGCAGATTGGGATGATGGATCTGGCAGTCAAATATCAAGCATCAAGTTGTGTTCATTTCAATTTCCCTCTTTTCATGACCTGCTCAGACAAATCCTTATTAGAGGAAAAAGTGAAAGGAAAATTGGATGAGGGAAGCAGGGGAAGACATTCCGCCTATATTCTCAGACCTGGTACAGGACAGAATCACTTCTTTTTGTTTTTTTGAAGAACCTCCTGCTGAAGAGCCCCACGGTTTCCAAGCCCAAAAGAATACTTAAGTAATCAGCATTAAAATAGGATAAAATAGTGCAAAATTACAACACTACAAAACCTGGCTTAGCTTGTTGAAAGTAAGGGAGGTACAAATAAACACTTTGCTGAGAGTAATATGATTTTAGTGGTGTACATATATAATAAATACATTTCTTCTAAGACGAACTCATGGGAAGCAAGGAAATCTCAGCTGAAATGGAGTCTTCTGCACCTATGAGCAGAAGGCAGTCACAAAAGGAAGCACGATGATTATGGGTTTGTCCTGTAACTGGGTATCTGAACCCTGATTGTGTCATCTGGCAGGGCCCACAAGGAGAAACTTTTCTATCACGGTGCCCAGTGGTAGAATCTAAATTTTACCACCACCGGTTCTATAGGCATGGCTTGGTGGGCATGGGGTCATTTGACTGAGTGGACATCGCCAACTCAACATCACTCATAGCAAGGTGGAGTGGCAAGGCTTCCGTGCATGCATGCGGCAAGGTTTCCATGCATGAACACAGCAAGGCTTCCATGCATGCATGCGGCTTCAGCCACATGGTGAGGCTTCCGTGGATGCATGTGCCTTCAGCCACATAGCAAGGCTTCCGTGCATGCATGTGGCTTCAGCCATGTAGCGAGGCTTCCAGGCATGCACGTGGTTTCAGCCTCACAGCGAGGCTCAACCGAGCAGCCTTTGGGGGCCTGCTCCTCTCCATCTTTGCTTTCTGGGGCAGCGGCTGCTTCTCTCTGCGGTGCTGCTGCTCTTGCTGAGAGAGCATCTTGTGCAATTTAGCAGCTGTGAGCTGCCGCTTTCCTCCTAATCCCATCCGGAAAGCGCTGTGGCACAGACAAGCAGCAATGCTGTTGAACGCTATTTCTCTCAGCCACAGCACTTTCTGGATGGGACTTAGAGGACCCAGGCAGCGGCTCATGGCTACTAAATTGCACAAGGAGCTCCCCCAGCAAGAGCAGCAGTGGAGAGAAGCAGCTGCTGATCCAGAGAGCACATGGAGCGTCTCCACGAGCAACCAAGGCTCACCAAGGGACGGAAGAACTGGCTGCAAGATCTCCGCTGCAGTGCTTTCCAGATGGAACTTCTTAAAGGTAAGAAGAACCATCTGTTCCATTCCCAAACTGCTTTGACCCTCCTGCGCCCACACCTCCCCCCTGCAGCCCTTCTGCCTAGTGTAGCAGGTCACAGGCCAAATAAATTGCTTTGGCCCGGGGGTCCATAAGTTGAGGGCAGACGGAGCAGTGGCATGCAGGCAGGGCTCCAAATGGAGCAAGGCCGGAGCCAGAGAATGGCACATTCCCCGACCTGGCCTAGGTAAAGGGCGATCGGACAGACCTTCGGAGCAAGGCTGGAGTCGGGAAATGGTGCTTCCCCAGGTCCTGACCTGAGGTGAAGGGTGAGTGGGTGGCATGCTTACCGTTGGTGAGCAGAGCGGGCGGCATGCAGAGCTGAGGTGAGGCATGGGGATTAGTTGGGCTGCATGGCGAAGGTGAGATATATAAGGCAGGGTGGGGCAAGTGAGCGGGTGAGGTGAGCAGGCAGACTGGGTGAGCAGCGAGCCAGCAGGCAGTGGTGGGGCCAGCCAGAGGTAGTATTTGCCAGTTCGCCGAGCTACTCAAACTTTTCAACACTGGCATCCCCGAACCTGTCTGAACCGGCTAGATTTCACCTCTGATGGTGCCCACTCATTGGAATGTCATATTCCTGGAGGTCAGATTGGCCCTGACCCTGTCAAGCTTCCATATAAGGTCTTAAAGGTTCTGCCTCTGGGTCTGAAGATGATTAGAAGGGGAGGTTGAGGCCATACATTAGCTATATTAATTGTTATGGATGAATCGTTTTTACCTCAGCTTCTGTTTCATGTGTTTTTTTGTTTTTTTAATCTTTCTGGTTGTTTTTATAATGTTTAACATTATTAACTGCCCAGAGTCATTAATTTGAGATGGATGGCCATCTTCTATCTATCTATCTATCTATCTATCTATCTATCTATCTATCTATCTATCTATCTATCTATCTATCTATCTA